>NC_059632.1:2377563-2398737 GCF_020424385.1 Procambarus clarkii
TGTGATTGCACTTCACCTCCTGGACCCTGTGATTGTACTTCACCTACTGGGCCCTGTGATTGTACTTCACCTGCTGGGCCCTGTGATTGTACTTCACCTCCTGGGCCCTGTGATTGTACTTCACCTCCTGGACCCTGTGATTGTACTTCACCTACTGGGCCCTGTGATTGTACTTCACCTCCTGGACCCTGTGATTGTACGTCACCTCCTGGGCCCTGTGATTGTACTTCACCTCCTGGGAGAAACTTCTCCAAACGCCAATCATATTGGCGTTTGTCATTGTAGATTTTCGGGCCGTGGAACCTGCTGCATGGGTAACAGCTTCTTCCCGGTATCAACCTACCCTGGCTTTGCGCCCTGGAGAGGCCACTCCAGACCGATAACCACAGTGCAACTCCATATTCTCCTGAGACTAATGGATGCCTACTACTATACTATTCTGTTGTTGGATTTCGACCCATCTCTATATACTGTTATGATAACAACGTTTCGGCGTGAAAATAAGGATTTGACTGTAGGTGAGGAGCGAACTCGCTTGGTTGGTTTTGTATAATTGACTTATTTTGATGCGCCAGTATGTACCCAGGTAAAAAAATATATATATATATATATATATATATATATATATATATTACGGCCCTATTGGGTCGCAACTGGGTTCTTCTCTGATGTTATTAGAGTTTGGGAATCCGCCCCAAGCTAGTATGGCTTTCAAGGGGTGCGTTCCGTAACGCAAGTAAATTAAAGGGGAAGGGATACAAATGTACTGCTTTTGTGGGCCTATTGGCCCATACGAGGCAGCCCCTATCTACATACAAAGATTAATCAGGTGTAATTGGCCTCTTATGTTGAAGTGTCTTCTGTGTTGGCATCGTTATGTTCTGGTCTTGTCCTTACTTGTCCTATAGATGACTATAGCATCTTGAAGTTTATATTCCTGCTGGGGAATGTGTGTGACCTTCAAAGTGTCTACACAGTTAGCCTTTTCCTAAATACGTTTGTCATTCGCAAAGTTGAATTAACCTAAATGCAAGTTGCATCTCTGTATTTATATATGTCATATGGCCGTTATAATTGCAGTAGAGCATTTCAAAGTGCCCCATCTCGCATGAACATAAAAATGAAGGTACCTGCAGAAGGTCTATTGGCCCATACAAGGCAGCTTCTATTTGTATCCACCCAATCTCATTCATGTATATGTCTAACATACGCTTGAAACAATCAAGGGATCCTACTTCTTACGCAGAAATTGGTTCCACAAAACAACAACCCCTTGTTACCGAACCAGTATTTACCCAGGTCTTTCCTAAATCTAAACCTATCCAATTTATAACCCATCTCCTATACTCTCCCCAAAAGACGTCAGTATCCGTAGCGTTACGGCACTGTGATTGATGTCTTCTGTAGTGATTCCTGTAAAAAAAATTAACGTTACTAATTAAATGTGATGACATATCTTAGTAAGTCTTGAGTGTCTGTTATTGTTCGTAATATTGTACGACATTAACTCTCCTTCTGGCGATGGTCGAATATAAGGAGACATTGAATGATTATCTGCGAGTCTTAAGGAAATATTAGCAGTGAATACCAGCATTATCCTCACTTTATTAGGACTTAATTGAAATCCTCAGATTAGGCAAAATTGTAATTAATTTTGTCAATAAAGATGTTAATAATAATAAGCCCGTTGTATTTTATTTTTGTCAGAAATGAGATACAAAATACACTCCCCACAGTGGGTTGAGGACCAAATACACTCCCCACAGTGGGTTGAGGACCAAATACACTCCCCACAGTGGGTTGAGGACCAAATACACTCCCCCCACAGTGGGTTGAGGACCAAATACACTCCCCACAGTGAGTTGAGGACCAAAAATACACCAAATACACTCCCCACAGTGGGTTGAGGACCAAATACACTCCCCACAGTGGGTTGAGGACCAAATACACTCCCCCCACAGTGGGTTGAGGACCAAATACACTCCCCACAGTGGGTTGAGGACCAAATACACTCCCCACAGTGGGTTGAGGACCAAATACACTCCCCACAGTGGGTTGAGGACCAAATACACTCCCCACAGTGGGTTGAGGACCAAATACACTCCCCACAGTGGGTTGAGGATAGATGGCGACTGTGACAAGACTCCCCTGGACAGCGTCTCGTCACCTCACTCAACCACATCAACTACGCCTCATATTTTTAGTGTACTTGCTCTCCAGCAGTTAAGGTTTGGCGGGAGTGTAGGCCACGGCAGCAGGAGCGGCACCGTAGGCTACAGCAATGGGGGCGTGACTGTACGCCCCCACGGCAGCCGGGGCAAAGGCTGGCACGGCTGCTACGTGGACAGGTACGGCGTAAGGCTGGGGCACGGCGTAGGGCTGGGGCACGGCGTAGGGCTGGGGCACGGCATAGGGCTCAGCCACGTACTTGTGATGGATGGGAGTGACTTCCTTGGTGGTGTAGACGGGCTTGGGCACGCCGACGTCGTACGTCTTCTGGGTGATCTTGAGTTGAGGACGCACGTGGGTGATCTGGGGAGTGAGGGAGAGGACGGGGCGCCCTAGAGCTTTGACGGACGACCGCTGCACCACCACCTGAGGAGCGGCCCCAGCGGGCACGGGCGCCGGCACGTCCAGGTTGAGATTGGAGTAGAGCACGGGTACGGGGGCGTGCAGAGGCGTCGCCGCCCCCATCACAGTCGCCAGCGCCAAGGGCAACAGGATCTACAATTCATAACAAAAAAATAAATATCCAAAATCAACAGTAAAAATGTTCACTTTTATCACAGGAGAATTTATCTGTTGATTAACTTTAAAAAAGTTCACAGCGTATCACAGGTGATTTAGAGAATTGATGAGGTGAGTGAGTGAGTGAGTGAGCACGTACTATGGACCTCATGGTGGCGGGCGTGAGTGTGTGAGGTGATGAGGGGCGCACGCCTCTTATATACCCCAGGGACCGCGCCCACACGCCCCCTGGCACGCCCTCGCCATCATAACCTTTGCCTTTTTCAGTATGTTTAGTTTAGTTCCTCTTTGATGGGTCTGGTTGGGCGAGTGTGTCTGGTCAGTGTTCCCTGGACCTGTCCCCTAACCTGTGGTACACTGAGGGGCCCCCAGGAGTCACTGAGGGACCCCAGGAGTCACTGAGGGACCCCAGGAGTCACTGAGGGACCCCAGGAGTCACTGAGGGACCCCAGGAGTCACTGAGGGACCCCAGGAGTCATTGAGGGCCCCCCAGGAGTCACTGAGGGGCCCCAGGAGTCACTGAGGGCCCCCAGGAGTCACTGAGGGGCCCCCAGGAGTCACTGAGGGACCCCAGGAGTCACTGAGGGTCACCTTGTCCCCCCCCCCAGGAGTCACTGAGGACCCCAGAGTCACTGAGGGGCCCCAGGAGTCGCTGAGGCCCCCCAGGAGTCCACTGAGGGGCCCCAGGAGTCACTGAGGGCCCCCAGGAGTCACTGAGGGGCCCAGGAGTCACTGAGGGGCCCCCAGGAGTCACTGAGGGGCCCCAGGAGTCACTGAGGGCCCCCAGGAGTCATTGAGGGCCTCCAGGAGTTACTGAGGGGCCCCCACGAGTCACTGAGGGGCTTCAGGAGTCACTGAGGGGGCCCCCAGGAGTCACCGAGGGGCCCCAGGAGTCGCTGAGGGCCACCAGGAGTCACTGAGGGGGCCCCCAGGAGTCACCGAGGGGCCCCAGGAGTCGCTGAGGGCCACCAGGAGTCACTGAGGGCCCCCAGGAGTCACTGAGGGGCTTCAGGAGTCACTGAGGGGGCCCCCAGGAGTCACCGAGGGGCCCCAGGAGTCGCTGAGGGCCACCAGGAGTCACTGAGGGGGCCCCCAGGAGTCACTGAGGGCCCCCAGGAGTCACTGAGGGCCCCCAGGAGTCAAGTAAATGGTGGGGTCTTGTCCCTTCCTACACACACGCGCGCAAGCAAACTCAAGCCCGCCTACACACGCACACGCAAACCACAAAAATGCTCCCCACACACAAGCACTACACGCCGCCCCACACAAAAACACGTCCAAAAGAAACTCGGACACACACACACACACACACACACACACACACACACACCACACACACACACACACACACACACACACACACACACAACACACACACACAACACACACACTCACACACCTCACACACACACACACACACACACACACACACACACACACACACACACACACACACACACACACACACACACACACACACACACACACACACACACACACACACACACACACACACACACACACACACACACACACACACACACAAAACCCCCCCCGCCCCAGCAAATACACACATCGCCCCTCCGACACATACACAACGCCCCCTCCATTATAGACTATAGTGGGGGCCCCCTTATACATACAACGCTCCCCCCTCCTTTACCCCAACGAACACACACAGCGCCACTCCCCCCCCCCCACACCACCGCCCCCAACACACAAGAAGCGGAGCACCATTCAGCCCACCTTCCTCGGGGCTCCAGGAACCGGCGACGTTGCTCCTCGCCACTAACCAAACATCGCCAGGAAGAAGACTCTCCCGAAAGTGTCTCAACAAATAACCAACGAACGTGAATTGTGCGTCAGATAAATTCTACTTGACCCGATTTGGAGCTCAGTACGGCAGGGCGGACCTTGTTCTCTGAGGCTAGGAGAAGGGGGGGAGGGGGAGAGAGAGAGTGAGAGAGAGAGAGAGAGAGAGAGAGAGAGAGAGAGAGAGAGAGAGAGAGAGAGAGAGAGAGAGAGAGAGAGAGAGAGAGAGAAAAGTATTAGTTGTCAGCTCCATTGTGATTGTCAGACAGGTGTCCACCGTCCAAAAGAATCTCTCTCTCTCTCTCTCTCTCTCTCTCTCTCTCTCTCTCTCTCTCCTCTCTCTCTCTCTCTCTCTCTCTCTCTCTCTCTCTCTCTCTCTCTCTTTCTCTCTCTTTCTCTCTCTTTCTCTCTCTCATCTCTCTCTCTCTCTCTCTCTCCTCTCTCTCTCTCTCTCTCTCTCTCTCTCTCTCTCTCTCTCTCTCTCTCTCCTCTCTCTCTCTCTCTCTCTCTCTCTCTCTCTCTCTCTCTCTCTCCCCACATATCCTCGTCTCTGTGAGATGCCGCTCCCCACACTGAGGATAGAAGGAGGAGGAGGGACTATGAGAACAGCGCCATCAATCATACAGTGACTCAACACAGAGGCCGAGGAAGCAATGTTGCATATTGAGAAAGAAAACAATGACGGCCCATGACCCTTGACCTGTCGTTACTGACAACCCATTCAGATAACGACGAACAGCGGTCAACAATTAGATCTGCTAAAACTGGGTTATTGCTCAAAGAAACTCAAATATGTTTCTGAGGTCGCTATGATAATATTTTTTGAAGAAAGCAAGTACCTATTACAAGACGGGGCTGAAATATGTTGACCAGACCACACACTAGAAAGTGAAGGGACGACGATGTTTCGGTCCGTCCTGGACACACGCCAAAAAAAACCGTAGAAAGGATTTCGTATGTTTTATTAAATATGTTATTGTCTTTCCTGTTTTTCTTTTGTTTTTCCGCAGCATGTGTTTGTTCGTTTTTTCCTTGATTCGCTGTTTATCGTTTAAATTATCATCTTTCTCTTCGTTCTCTTTCTCATTTTCTATTTTTTTTATAACAAATCCTTCCTAACCCCACACCTGCCAAACCCCACACCTGCCTAACCCCACACCTGCCTAACCCCACACCTGCCCTCATCGTCATGGGTGTAGGTGTTTACAGCGGCGGGTGTGAGGCTTAGGGAGGTGGGGGGGGGGAGGCTTATGACTCACCTGAGGGCGGGATCACCTGTCCGGCCGCCCACACCTGCCGGGCCGCCCACACCTGCCGTGGTGCAGCTGCATCACTTACCCTGCGATAATACCTGCACCTGTTGCAGGTATTATCCTAATGGGCTTGTATACTCACAGCCTGTAACACACAATGCTCGCTCTCTGACCTATTCTCTCCCCTTTGATACCTGCCGGAGGTATGACTCCATTTACTCATCCCAAAACGTTTTCGATTTCAGCAAGTGTGTTCTCAAGTGTGTGTGTCTCACTCTCACACTGTTGGTGTGCGGGGCAGTGTGGATCTCTCTCTCTCTCTGTCAATCAAGGAAGACACAGTCAGGTCACCTTGCTCTCCTGTTGTTAGTGTCATCCTGCTCTTGAGTCAGAGTAATCAGTTACCCTCTCTGAATTTACGAAACGAACACACACGAAAATTATCATTTTCGTGTGTGTATTAAGGTACCGATTGTGGTTTGTTGATTAACAGAGTGTTGATGTTGATTCGTGCAACAACGTCTTGTGCACGAAAGACTGATTCATCTCCTGTTGACAAATTGCACGGTGATGAGAAGGAAATATTGATTCTAGTGTATACCTTGGTCTTGAAATCATGAAGAAAGAAATGGAGTGCGGATATGGAGCTCACTATATGCACCAGCTCTTTTGATCTGGTCTCGGAAGCTTAGCTTAGGATCTCAGAAACTTCCGAGACCCCAGACCAGGGTTCATTACGGGCTCACCATAGCCCGTGCTACGTGGATATTTCGTTCTGAGTAGCTAAATCTAAAACAACAATAACAACAACCAGGGTCCAGCAGCTGGGATTAGAGCCTAGTCGTTGTCTACGGGTTCAGCAGCTGGGATTAGAGCCTAGTCGTTGTCTACGGGTCCAGCAGCTGGGATTAGAGCCTAGTCGTTGTCTACGGGTTCAGCAGCTGGGCAGGAGACACGCCTCACTCCCCTGAATGCCAATGGCCTACCAGACTGTGTGTGTGTGTGTGTGACTAAACAGTTGTATATGATACCTATGTGGCGCCTGCATGTCGATCACTAGCTCCCGAGACCCACCTTTCCAGCTATACTGGTCAATGTCAGTGACTCATTCTCCATGTAGTGTGTGTGTGTGTGTGTGTGTGTGTGTGTGTGTGTGTGTGTGTTTACTAGTTGTGTTTTTGCGGGGGTTGAGCTTTGCTCTTTCGGCCCGCCTCTCAACTGTCAATCAACTGTTTACTAACTACTTTTTTTTTTCCCCACACCACACACACACACCCCAGGAAGCAGCCTGTGACAGCTGACTAACTCCCAGGTACCTATTTACTGCTAGGTAACAGGGGCACTTAGGGTGAAAGAAACTTTGCCCATTTGTTTCTGCCTCGTGCGGGAATCGAACCCGCGCCACAGAATTCCGAGTCCTGCGCGCTATCTACCAGGCTACGAGGCCCCTTAACACACACACGGCCCCGAGGCACACACACGTGTGTGCGTGTGCGTGTGTAAAAAAAAGAAGAGAGGAATAGGAAAAAAGCTTAATGTCCCGCACAAGGCCAAATACAGACAACATGAGTCCTTTATATCTCTGTTCGTTCTGGTATACCTCGAGTATACCTCAAGGGGGTTTCGAGAGTTCTACTCCCCCCAGCCTGTGCAGGCCAGTCATATCTTGCGATGACTTGATCTGAAGGTCTGTTGGTTGAAGCATCCCGCACGCAGGACAGGATGAGGGAGGGGATGGTGCAGGGAGTGTAGGCTAGGTAAGGGCGTGGCTCGAGGACGCCCGGGTTGGTGGCCCTGGTGTTTAAGTCTCGTCCACACCCGTCCAGGGACATCCTGGGACGGCTCCTATGCCCGGAGGCCCGGTTACCCCTGCTGAAGCTCCACAGGGATAGGGGGATGGGCCCCATTCCCCTCTGTCACACTTGTTTGAAAGAATAATGTAATTTAGCTTAAAATATTGGAAACATTTTGCAATTTCTTGATACTATCCACGTGATGGCTGGATAGCTATCCAGGTGGTGGATGGGCTCACCTGGATAGGTTCTATCTAGCCAGGTGGTGGTGAGAGTGAAGACGACTCGAGGTATTGAAACTTGGGCGTGGCCGGGTAGGGATGGACTGGGCAAGTGGTCGACATTGACCATGAGGACTCACACGTCACCGCGTCCGCCCCCCATCACCCCCTCCCATCACCTCCCCCATCACCCACCCCTCCCCCTCCACCCGGATGTCGTAAGGCAGATTCCTTGCCATTGTTTTTTACTGAAGGAAATCTTCTGTAATGTGTAGTGGGATGAGTCCTGATAGACGTGTACTTACCTAGTTGTGCTTGCGGGGGTTGAGCTCTGGTTCTTTAGTCCCGCCTCTCTATCAGTCAACTGGTGTATAGGTTCCTGAGCCTACTGGGCTCTTATCATATCTACATTTGAAACGGTGTATGGAGTCAGCCTCCACCACATCACTTCCTAATGCATTCCATTTGTCTACTACTCTAACTGAAGTCTACTCTAACTACTACTCTATTACTCATCTGTCTCCTACTCGTGTGTGTGTGTGTGTACTCACCTAGTTGTACTCACCTAGTTGTGTGTGTGTACTCAGTTGTGCTTGCGGGTGTAACGAGGGCCAGCCTTTAACCTCACTTGACTTGGTTAAATGCTGATCGTTGTTAAGTAAATCTACAGACCAGAGTTCTGTTGTGTAACCTTCAGTTCAATTCCTCGAGATTTAAAACGTTTGATCGTTTAGATATCACGGCCGGATGATACTGTACCTTACGATGTCACACTGCAACCTCTGAGACGCCGCCACCACCTGCTACTTCCACCCCCTGGGTAATTCACCCAATTGTTGTTGTTGTTATAGATTCAGCTACTCAGAATAAGTTCCAAGTAGCAAAGGATATGGTGAGCCCGTAACTTACCTGGCACAGGAGCGGGGCAAGTAGCACGGGCTATGGTGAGCCCGTAGTGGACTTACCTGGCACAGGAGCGGTGCTGTGACCCCCCCCCCTCCCCCAATTGCCGGTGAAGTACGATACCGTCACTTAGGCATAATCTCCGAAAATGGATCCCCAGTTATCCGAAAAGGAGGGATACGATTTACGTTAAGTATGGATTAACTCGAAGTACAAAGGGAATATCTGAGGTATTAAATATATGTTTGCAGGCTTGCAGAGAGGGCCTAGTCCAAAGCATACAACAGAATGCAAAAATAAGCGTTAATTTCACTAAACACCATCAATTCTAAAACAAGATTTATTAAACAAAGATTATCAATGAAAATAAAAAGAAACACACCCTATCTGAACACTTCCAAAACTGAATATGATTCCTGAGGCAATGGTCTTGACTACAACAAATAATGTAGATTCTACAACTGCACTTAAAACAAACAGCTCGTTTAAGTTCTGGTTCATTGCTCTGTGGTGTAAATTTGTGGTGTAAATACCACACACACAGGCCTAGATGTTCTGCCTCGGCTCCAGGGGCGCAGTACCGCCTCCAGTTGATGCCCAGTCCACACTGATTCAGTTCTCTGTGACCTCTGTGAGACTGACCTTAGCTTAGGTGCCAAATTAATCTTCGAAGATGATTACTAACTAAAACCCTGTACTCGTCCCTGAAGGTGATTTATTATTCCAAAACTATTGGGAAATTATCTAGATACTGGGGCCTCGTAGCCTGGTGGATAGCGCGCAGGACTCGTAATTCTGTGGCGCGGGTTCGATTCCCGCACGAGGCAGAAACAAATGGGCAAAGTTTCTTTCACCCTGAATGCCCCTGTTACCTAGCAGTAAATAGGTACCTGGGTGTTAGTCAGCTGTCACGGGCTGCTTCCTGGGGGTGGAGGCCTGGTCGAGGACCGGGCCACGGGGACACTAAAGCCCCGAAATCATCTCAAGATAACCTCAAGATACTTGAGCCAGGCTAATTACAATATTTAATAGCACTTATTTCACTACTTTACATGAATTACCAAACACAGCTGTAGGTACATATTTCCCAAGTAACGAGACCTATATTCTTACTGAAGTCAAATGCTTCTTTGACAATATACGAGGCTTATTCTTTACTCTCAATTGACGTTAATTTTATTAACATAGGTACTTAAACACGATTGATTATTCCTACTATTTCTTTAATACATGAATTATTCTCCTAGTTCGATGGCTCGACACAGGGCCCATGTGGCGCTACTGTTTTGTACACATGAGCTCTGATCACTTGGGGGGGGGGATGACCCTTCCTGGCCTCTCAGGTCAATACTTGTGTAAAGGAGGAAATGTATATGTTTATCTCTCAGAATGTTTGGTAATATGTTTGTGATGTGTGTATATGTATTAACACGATGTACTGAATGGGGTCAGAATAGCTTGAGCTACCTCATCCCTTTATGTGTATTTTACCTCAATAAACTTATTTCAATTTCAATTTCTCGGGTCAACTACCACCTTACTCCTTATTTTTACAAAGGGCGTATAACCCCTTGTAGTGAACGACAACTTTAATGTTAGATCTATGGTCTTCTATAAACAGTTCTATTGTTACACTGCGGTTAAGCTCTGGCTCTTTCGTCAACTCTTTAGTGTGCGCGTGTGTGTGTGTGTGTGTGTGTGTGTGTGTGTGTGTGTGTGTGTGTGTGTGTGTGTGTGTGTGTGTGTGTGTGTGTGCGTGTGAATGCAGAATTGCAGAATTCCTTTAGAGGTAACTTCTGCATCAAGCCAGACATGTTATTCAGTTCTTCACAGTTCGGTAAGTAATTCAGATGAATGATGGGTTAATGGGAGGTCTTCTAGCTTTTTCTAATGTGGATATGAATGAAACTGAAGATTATAGTGATCAATTTAGATTTATTCCTCAAAGGTTACAGCATGCGAGTAGTATAGTGATGAATGTTTACACATCGGGACTTCGGCGTCACTCTCCCGACGACACTAGTGGGAGCTGACGCCGCCTCCCGAAGGAGACCCGGAGCTAGAGACAGTGACGATGGCTTCGTAAGTCACTGCAAGAGGGGCGGGGAGGGAGGGGGGGGGGGTCAATAGCGTTCACGGTAGTAACAGGTTAGGCAAATACCACGTTATATGGCTGGGGCACGGCAAATGGCTGGGGCACGGCATATGGCTGGGGCACGGCGTATGGCTGAGGCACGGCATATGGTTGGGGCACGGCATAGGGCTCGGGCACGTATTTGTATTGGATGGGAGTGACTTCCTTGGTCTCGTAGACAGGTTTGGGCACGGCGACGTCGAATTTCTTTTGAGTGATCTTAAGCTCAGGATGAACCTCCTTGATCTGGGGGGTGTAGGCCACGGCGCTGCGGCCTAGCGCCTTGACGGCCGTCCTCTGAACTAGAACATCTGGGGCGGGAGCGTCGCCAGGAGGCACAGGCGCCTTGAGGTCCAGGTTGAGGTTGGAGTAAACCAGAGGTGCCACAGGGGCCACAGGCACGGGGGCCACGGGAAGGCTCTTCAGGGTGGGGGCATCGATGGTCTGTGTCACCTGGTGGATAGACCCCTGGACAGCGTAGCCAGGGACGGCTGCCACGGGCGCAACCAGGGGCACGGCTGGGATAGCCACGGTGTCGTCAGTAGGAGCCGCCACGCACCCCGCCACCAGCAGCGGAAGCAAAAACTGAAAAGAAACATTACACACACATTGTTAACACACGGAAATTCAGTTTCCTGTAAGTAGTCTCTAATTAGCATATATAATGCTAATGATATAAACTGATCATATATATATATATATATATATATATATATATATATATATATATAAATATATATATATATATATATATATATATATATATATATATATATATATATATATATATATATTAGTATATATTAGAAGTGGGTTATCCGCGTTGCTTGGGTGATGGACACCACCTCTTCACTACATACTATCTTCATCACTGTAACTTAACAACCATCTTAACTTTACACCTTCCCTCTTCACCAACTTCCCTATCCTTCACTGCTTTCCCTCTCCTTTGTCTCATTTCTTAAATTTTTATTTAGCGAAATTGGAAATGAATACGACGTAGTGTCATTTCATGCAAAGGACGGGGCAAGGGGCGCAAACCCCGACCGCCTATGACGATCCCCGAACTTAGACCAGTCACCCTGCAAAGTTTGGTGAGATTATTCCCAAGCGTAGGAGCTGGTCGGCCGAGCGGACAGCACACTGGATTTGTGATCCTATAGTCCTGGGTTCGATCCCAGGCGCCGGCGAGAAACAATGGGCAGAGTTTCTTTCACCCTATGCCCCCTGTTACCTAGCAGTAAAATAGGTACCTGGGTGTTAGTCACCTGTCACGGGCTGCTTCCTGGGGGTGGAGGCCTGGTCGAGGACCGAGCCGCGGGGACACTAAAAAGCCCCGAAATCATCTCAAGATAACCTCAAGATAGTTAGCGTCTAGCCACGAACCCGAACATCAATTTGACTGACAATCATACATTCTCTTTCGAAGATAAAGCTCATGCACATGGCCCAACTCTCAAAGTCAGTTAAGTAATAACGGAATATTTTAAGGAGACAAGAAAAGCTGTGAAGTAACATACAAGGGTTCACAGTGACTAACTGTAGACTGGCTCTAAGGCTACCGTCTGATAAAGTGATTATCAGTCGAAGGCGCTAATTCAACATGACTGTAAAACACTTCATTTCATATAGTACTCAAGATGGCGTTACGAGAACAGAGAGACGTTAGAGAGGATATATTAAAGACATTCAATTCACGCAGGAGCTTATCTTAGGTAAATTGATTAATAGGACTCAATCGTCAATCAAATATAAACAAAAGCTAGGCATTCAAGGTGGTGTTGAACTGTGAGCCGAACACGACAACTTGAGCACTAAGATCAAGGTGGTGTTGAACTGTGAGCCGAACACGACAACTTGAGCACTAAGATCAAGGTGGTGTTGAACTGTGAGCCGAACACGACAACTTGAGCACTAAGATCAAGGTGGTGTTGAACTGTGAGCCGAACACGACAACTTGAGCACTAAGATCAAGGTGGTGTTGAACTGTGAGCCGAACACGACAACTTGAGCACTAAGATCAAGGTGGTGTTGAACTGTGAGCCGAACACGACAACTTGAGCACTAAGATCAAGGTGGTGTTGAACTGTGAGCCGAACACGACAACTTGAGCACTAAGATCAAGGTGGTGTTGAACTGTGAGCCGAACACGACAACTTGAGCACTAAGATCAAGGTGGTGTTGAACTGTGAGCCGAACACAACAACTTGAGCACTAAGATCAAGGTGGTGTTGAACTGTGAGCCGAACACGACAACTTGAGCACTAAGATCAAGGTGGTGTTGAACTGTGAGCCGAACACGACAACTTGAGCACTAAGATCAAGGTGGTGTTGAACTGTGAGCCGAACACAACAACTTGAGCACTAAGATCAAGGTGGTGTTGAACTGTGAGCCGAACACGACAACTTGAGCACTAAGATCAAGGTGGTGTTGAACTGTGAGCCGAACACGACAACTTGAGCACTAAGATCAAGGTGGCGTTGAACTGTGAGCCGAACACGACAACTTGAGCACTAAGATCAAGGTGGTGTTGAACTGTGAGCCGAACACGACAACTTGAGCACTAAGATCAAGGTGGCGTTGAACTGTGAGCCGAACACGACAACTTGAGCACTAAGATCAAGGTGGTGTTGAACTGTGAGCCGAACACGACAACTTGAGCACTAAGATCAAGGTGGTGTTGAACTGTGAGCCGAACACGACAACTTGAGCACTAAGATCAAGGTGGTGTTGAACTGTGAGCCGAACACGACAACTTGAGCACTAAGATCAAGGTGGTGTTGAACTGTGAGCCGAACACAACAACTTGAGCACTAAGATCAAGGTGGTGTTGAACTGTGAGCCGAACACGACAACTTGAGCACTAAGATCAAGGTGGTGTTGAACTGTGAGCCGAACACAACAACTTGAGCACTAAGATCAAGGTGGTGTTGAACTGTGAGCCGAACACGACAACTTGAGCACTAAGATCAAGGTGGTGTTGAACTGTGAGCCGAACACGACAACTTGAGCACTAAGATCAAGGTGGTGTTGAACTGTGAGCCGAACACGACAACTTGAGCACTAAGATCAAGATGGTGTTGAACTGTGAGCCGAACACGACAACTTGAGCACTAAGATCAAGGTGGTGTTGAACTGTGAGCCGAACACGACAACTTGAGCACTAAGATCAAGGTGGTGTTGAACTGTGAGCCGAACACGACAACTTGAGCACTAAGATCAAGGTGGCGTTGAACTGTGAGCCGAACACGACAACTTGAGCACTAAGATCAAGGTGGTGTTGAACTGTGAGCAGAACACGACAACTTGAGCACTAAGATCAAGGTGGCGTTGAACTGTGAGCCGAACACGACAACTTGAGCACTAAGATCAAGGTGGTGTTGAACTGTGAGCCGAACACGACAACTTGAGCACTAAGATCAAGATGGTGTTGAACTGTGAGCCGAACACGACAACTTGAGCACTAAGATCAAGGTGGCGTTGAACTGTGAGCCGAACACGACAACTTGAGCACTAAGATCAAGGTGGTGTTGAACTGTGAGCCGAACACGACAACTTGAGCACTAAGATCAAGGTGGTGTTGAACTGTGAGCCGAACACAACAACTTGAGCACTAAGATCAAGGTGGCGTTGAACTGTGAGCCGAACACGACAACTTGAGCACTAAGATCAAGGTGGTGTTGAACTGTGAGCCGAACACGACAACTTGAGCACTAAGATCAAGGTGGTGTTGAACTGTGAGCCGAACACAACAACTTGAGCACTAAGATCAAGGTGGTGTTGAACTGTGAGCCGAACACAACAACTTGAGCACTAAGATCAAGGTGGTGTTGAACTGTGAGCCGAACACGACAACTTGAGCACTAAGATCAAGGTGGTGTTGAACTGTGAGCCGAACACGACAACTTGAGCACTAAGATCAAGGTGGTGTTGAACTGTGAGCCGAACACGACAACTTGAGCACTAAGATCAAGGTGGTGTTGAACTGTGAGCCGAACACGACAACTTGAGCACTAAGATCAAGGTGGTGTTGAACTGTGAGCCGAACACGACAACTTGAGCACTAAGATCAAGGTGGTGTTGAACTGTGAGCCGAACACAACAACTTGAGCACTAAGATCAAGGTGGTGTTGAACTGTGAGCCGAACACGACAACTTGAGCACTAAGATCAAGGTGGTGTTGAACTGTGAGCCGAACACGACAACTTGAGCACTAAGATCAAGGTGGTGTTGAACTGTGAGCCGAACACGACAACTTGAGCACTAAGATCAAGGTGGTGTTGAACTGTGAGCCGAACACGACAACTTGAGCACTAAGATCAAGGTGGTGTTGAACTGTGAGCCGAACACGACAACTTGAGCACTTAGATCAAGGTGGTGTTGAACTGTGAGCCGAACACGACAACTTGAGCACTAAGATCAAGGTGGCGTTGAACTGTGAGCCGAACACGACAACTTGAGCACTAAGATCAAGGTGGTGTTGAACTGTGAGCAGAACACGACAACTTGAGCACTAAGATCAAGGTGGTGTTGAACTGTGAGCCGAACACGACAACTTGAGCACTAAGATCAAGATGGTGTTGAACTGTGAGCAGAACACGACAACTTGAGCACTAATATCAAGGTGGTGTTGAACTGTGAGCCGAACACGACAACTTGAGCACTAAGATCAAGGTGGTGTTGAACTGTGAGCCGAACACGACAACTTGAGCACTAAGATCAAGGTGGTGTTGAACTGTGAGCAGAACACGACAACTTGAGCACTAAGATCAAGGTGGTGTTGAACTGTGAGCCGAACACGACAACTTGAGCACTAAGATCAAGATGGTGTTGAACTGTGAGCCGAACACGACAACTTGAGCACTAAGATCAAGGTGGTGTTGAACTGTGAGCCGAACACGACAACTTGAGCACTAAGATCAAGATGGCGTTGAACTGTGAGCCGAACACAACAACTTGAGCACTAAGATCAAGGTGGTGTTGAACTGTGAGCCAAACACAACAACTTGAGCACTAAGATCAAGGTGGCGTTGAACTGTGAGCCGAACACGACAACTTGAGCACTAAGATCAAGGTGGCGTTGAACTGTGAGCAGAACACAACAACTTGAGCACTAAGATCAAGGTGGCCGCATCTTGCAATAGATGACCACGCTAGTATAACCAAAAAACACAAGCTGGCTAAGAAAGTTCGACTCCTCCGTCGTGATGACAGACCCGAAGGCGGCGCTGCGTGTATCACTGTAAGAGAGGTGCTGTAAGCCAAGGGGGGCAACGCACTCACCAGAGGAGTCATGTCGTCGGACTGGTGTCGTAGCTGTGGTCTGCCGTAGGAAGCTCTGCGGACGTTTATATACGAGGATTGTGGTATCCGTCCTTGTGTGGTCTCGCCCGACCACACCCAGCTGACCACCTCCCTCTCCCTCCTACAAGAGCCCCACGCCTCTTGTGCTCCTCTAGACTATTAATTGCCCTAAACGCTATGCGAACTAGTGGCTGTAGGTATTGTAGATACTAGCTAAACTATCTTTAAATCCAACATTATGTTTGTAACTCATATTTAATGTATGTACCTTTACCTGAATACAGAATCTAAATCTAAATCTAATTGTATCTGTATTTCTTACTCTTCACTCTGCCTCCTTTTGTTTTCTCTGTTTTCCACTTGTCCGTCGGTTCTTCTTCCCATTGGCTTTATTTACTCTTGAGTGCTTATTATTTTACCTGTTTATTCCCCCTCCTCAGTCTCTTCTGCTTCTCCATGTCTTTTCTTCGCCTCTTCTTCATACTCCAGTAGTCTTCGGGAAAGTTAAACTCAATAAATCTTCATTAGGAGATTGGAGACAATGCTCAAGGTTTGTTAAAGTAATTTTAAGGTATACCTCTTAGAAGTATACAAAGGTATATATTATTATTGAATGTATTATCGTGCTTGAGGTCGGCGATTCGAGCTTCTTCGTGCCCAGGGCCCAGATTCACGAAGCAGTTACGCCAGCACTTACGAACCTGTACATCTTTTCTCAATCTTTGGCGGCTTTGTTTACAATTATTAAACAGTTAATGAGCTCCGAAGCACCAGGAGGCTGTTTATAACAATAACAACAGTTGATTGGCAAGTTTTCATGCTTGTAAAGTGCTTAATAAATGTAACCAAAGCCGTCAAAGATTGAGGAAAGATGTACACGTTCGTAAGTGCTTCCGTAACTGCTTCATGAATCTGGCCCCAGGTGAATTAAATTATCAGAGGAGCTTGGTTGCTTTAGCTGTGAGGCTTTGTGTGTGTGCTTATTGTCTCTCACATTTTCTCTGTTGCTTCTCCTGCTTAGCGTTTGTAGTTTCTGCCCTGGTATTACTTTCCCGTATTACTCAAATGTCGAATTTCTGATAACACTTGTCATGACAAATGTTAATCTTCTGGTAAGAGAAGCTGTTCATTTGAGACAGTTCGGCAAGTCCCAGCTGTGTCTGGGTACAAGCGACAGGATGAACAACCCAGCGGGTTTTCTTCCTATTGGGGAGTGTTGTACATGCTGCTATGGTGGTGTGTCCACTCACAGGATGAGTGGCGCTGCCCAATACTGTCACTATGGCGGTGTGTCCACTCACAGGACGAGTGGCGCTGCCCAATACTGTCACTATGGCGGTGTGTCCACTCACAAGATGAGTGGCGCTGCCAATACTGTCACTATGGCGATGTGTCCACTCACAGGATGAGTGGCGCTGCCCAATACTGTCACTATGGCGGTGTGTCCACTCACTGGATGAGTGGCGCTGCCCAATACTGTCACTATGGCGGTGTGTCCATTCACTGGATGAGTGGCGCTGCCCAATACTGTCAATATGGTGACAGGGCCATCGTGACAGTGAAGGACCATCGTGACAGTGAAGGACCATCGTGACAGTGAAGGGCCATCGTGACAGTGAAGGGCCATCGTGGCAGTGCACACAAACTGAATCACTGCTAGGTACTGGTGCTAGTCATGGCCCCACAACACACACACACACAACAGCTTCCATAACCTCCACTCCTCGCTATACAGAAAGTGTACAAGACAGTTATACTGATTATTTTATCTGTGTATATTTGAAAGATTCCAAGTTCCCATTCTGCGTCATTCAGACGGAAGATCAGAGAAAGGGCCTTGTATCTATGAGATATAATACTAATGTGATATAGATCTATGGGTGCTGCTCTGGATAAAATAGCTTCTATGTCCCTCTTCCCCCCGTCCTCTATGTTACTGTAGGTACTGATAGTACTAATTGCAAGGCCGTCATTTGATCATATATGCAAGGTTCTAGCACGCGATCGACCCTCATAGGCTTTTGCAGTGCTTGGGGCTACGGGCCCACGCCTAGCCAGCAATTACAAGGTCTGGCAACAGCAGACCATGAAGCGAGGGCCGTCAGACCTCACCCTTCGCCAAGGCTCTGTGGCAGCTTCCGACTTCACTGGTGCCGAGCGAGTCCAAAATAAAAAAAACTGGCATGAAAACTTTTCTTCGGAACTTGGAAGAGATGTCGGTGGCGGGGACATTTGTGATGATGGATGGCTCGCTCGAGACGACTCATTGTCAGTCATCCTCCCAGAGAAAATGTCGGCGCTTCAAAATCAGTTGCCGTCTTCAAACAGACTCGCAATGCCGATCTTGGACGCCGCGAACGTCTCTGCCGAAGAATATTCTGGCGCATCAATTTGCGGCAGCTGGAGGATTGAACCATTGTCAGACGCGAAGTACTGGAAGGAATTGCGCCTTAAAGTTCAAGCCGGCATTGGGAAACCAGGACGGACTGAGCACATAGTCTCCCCGGCCCGGTGCCTTCTTTTGATAATTGCTCAGTTGTGTTCAGTCATGCATTGTATTGACCGTTTTCACACAAATGTCTTGTCGACAGGGAGGTACCACATGTAAGCCCGCGTTTCAATGTTGATGATTGGCGTTGGTTGATGGTGTTGGATGGTTGATGGTGTTGGATGGCTGAAGGTGGATGACCATCATTGTAACACACCAGGTGACTCTCACTCCTCACCGACTATAACATAAAGGAGGACTAAGCACAGCTTGAGTGGCTGTGTGGGATAAACATAGCGTATTGTTGTTCAATGTGCTTCAAATGCTCGTTCTTGCTCTTGAGTATGGTGGAGTGTGCTTCCCCTGTCCTAGCTGTCGCGAGCACAACCGAGGCATCAGTTCCAAACAACAGGCACCAGCCAATGGACGGACCTGGAAGCCTGTCACAGTATAACAATCGCCACTCTGCCGGCTGTCTGTTTCCCACTGGAACGTGGACTCCTGGGATACAGTGGCTTGATTGGCAGCAAACCCAACCCCTCTCTCCTGCAGTTGTCTCTTACCTTCTCCCTATCTCCACCTCTCTCTCTCTCTCTCTCTCTCTCTCTCTCTCTCTCTCTCTCCTCTCTCTCTCTCTCTCTCTCTCCTCTCTCTCTCTCTCTCTCGCTCTCTCTCTCTCTCTCTCTCTCTCTCTCTCTCTCTCTCTCTCTCTCTCTCTCTCTCTCTCTCTCTACATCGATGTATTCGATGTAGAGGGGTCCACCTGTCTAAACAGAGCCCCAAGTGAGCGCCGAGGTGGAGGATCTCAGTGAAAAACGCTTTTCATGTTCTTTATTATTTATATTATTATTATTATTATTATTATTATTATTATTATTATTATTATTATTATTATTATTATTTGTGTGAACATTGTTAGTAATGGCAATAGTATTTTGGTTATTATTTTTCTACCACAGACGTGGCCAGACATTTACAATGCTAACCAGCATATATACATTTTCTTCTGTCCTCCATGGACAGGGTGAGAGATGTGTTAAACATATAGTTCAGGGATTTATTGAACAATCAACCACACACAAGGTGATTGTAGTGCTTTTAAAATGCTAATCTAACCTACATACATAAATACACAGATTTACGTCTGTCCCACATAAAGAGTGTTCGAAGTATGTTTTTTTTACATAGTGTCATTAATGTGCGTTTACATAAATGTAAATCTGAGCAGCTGGTGGAAGTTGAGATAGCCAACTTGCTCTAATTCTGACGTTATTAAGGCCAGAAGTCTTGGGTGGGACAGCGATTCGGATTCGTAGTCCTGAGGGTCCGGGTTCTATCCCCGGTGGAGGCGGAGACAAATGGGCAAAATGTTTCTTGCACCCTGATGCTCCTGTCACCTAGCAGTAAATAGGTACCTGGGAATTAGACAGCTGCTACAGGCTGCTTCCTAGGGGTGTGTAAGAAAAAGGAAGCCTGGTCGAGGACCGGGCCGCGGGGACGCTAAACCCCGAAATCATCTCAAGATAGCCTCAAGAAGAGGCATTTAATCAGTTTAAACAGTTTACAAGCTTCGAAAGGTTGTAAGCCATGGTGGATGTTGTTATAAATAACAACCTCGTTGGGCTTTGGAGCTCATCAGCGGTTTCATAAATGTAAACAAAGCCGCCATGATTGCTGAAAGATGTACAGGTTTCGTAGGTGCATGGGTAGCTGCTTGGGGGATCCTGGATCCGGGCAGGGTCAAGGCAAATATTTCTAAGTTGTCACAATGAGTCATTTTTCTTCATTTCAAACAATTAAAATTTTTCTCTTCTTAAGCATATTAATAATTTTTTGTTTTGTTTTCGTCATTTTTTTTTTGGGGGGGGAGGGGGGATCTTAAGCTTTGCTCAACACGAAGTTATAAAATATTTTTACCATTTTCTGGCTAACACGAAAATATGTGCATAATTAATACAGGAGTTTATGTAAATGGCAAACGTCGCCTGAGTAAAGATATTCCCAAACAAGAAAAAACTTGCTTTCATGTAATCTTTTGCTTGAGAGGCCAGCCAGGTAAAATTAAATTCCCGGGAATTCATCCATGATATTAAGATAAGCCTGGGTCCGCCTGCCCCCCCCCCTCTTAAACCCCCCCCCCTCTCTTAAACCCCCCCCCCCCCCCACCCACCCACCCTGGCCAGTTCCTCCTCTCCACACACTCCTCTGGCCAATTGATGGCCCACATACCCATCTATACGTGAATTGGCCCCCCACACACCCCCTCCCTGGCCAGGAGTCGCGCGCCCTATCACAACATCAAAATATGTATAGATGGAAATGGCCGGTTGAGAAGAGAGTGTGAGAGAGAGGGAGTAGATACTTGGAGCAGTGAAGGAGAAGAGAGAGAGAGGGAGTAGATACTTGGAGCAGTGAAGGAGAAGAGAGAGAGAGGGAGTAGATACTTGGAGCAGTGAAGGAGAAGAGAGAGAGAGAGAGTAGATACTTGGAGAGTGAAGGAGAAGAGAGAGAGAGAGA
>NC_059632.1:2398837-2416337 GCF_020424385.1 Procambarus clarkii
GAGAGGGAGAAGTAGAGAGGGAGGTAAGAGAGGGAGAAGTAGAGAGGGAGTAAGAGAGGGAGAAGTAGAGAGGGAGTAAGAGAGGGAGAAGCAGAGAGGGAAGGAAGAGATGAGACATGGGTGGGGCCGGGTCACGGAGACAGGTGTGTGAGACAGGTGTGGGGGGGGGGACACCGAGACAGGTGTGTGAGAGACGGCCTGGCTCTTCAACACACCTGCCAAACTTTCTCTCCAGATCCCACTTAAACAGGAAGCGTTAGTCTCTTAACTCGTTCTGATCTTCAATAGCGACCATCTGGAGACGTCACACGCCTTGTTCAAAATTCTCTTAAACTGTGGCCCACTCGTGTGGTCCACTCGTGTGGCCCACTCGTGTGGCCCACTCGTGTGGCCCTTCACGAGGCTTTACCCCTTCCCCCATCCTTACATGACCCCCCCCCCTTCCTTGCATTAGAGGCGGGGGGGGGGGGGGTCACCCTCTAATTCAACAAAATCTCCCACAAAAGGTAATCCCACGGCATGTGTTATCCCTTTACTTGGGGAACCTATTCAGGCCCCAAGCCTGAGTAGGGCTTGGGTAGGATAGCATATATCTATATGCTTGACTTGGTCAGGGCTGTTCTTGAACCCTTACTCCAGCTAGGTGATCAGACGCATCAGGTAAAAGGGAACTAGGTGAGTACACACGAAAACCCTTCAGGGATTTCGTGTGTGTACTGACCTAGTTGAGGTTGTACGGTCGAGTCTCTGCTCTTAAGCCCTGCCTTTCGACTATCTTTAGTTCAATGTACTGACTTTTTAAACTCTGTTTTTCTTATCATATTTATTTTTAAAGTTGTGTATCGAACTGGCTTCGACAACTTGCTCATCCAGTCCCTTCCTCTCTTTACGATTTTTTAAGACTGGGACAGTTCTTTCTGACATCTCTGTGACTTATCTTGAGATGAGGTTATCTTGAGATGATTTCGGGGCTTTTAGTGTCCCCGCGGCCCGGTCCTCGACCAGGCCTCCACCCCCAGGAAGCAGTCCGTGACAGCTGACTAACACTCAGGTACCTATTTACTGCTAGGTAACAGGGGCATAGGGTGAAAGAAACTCTGCCCATTGTTTCTCGCCCGCGCCTGGGATCGAACCCGGGACCACAGGATCACAAGTCCAATGTGCTGTCCGCTCGGCCGACCGGCTCCCACCCGACTCATCGGTGTTTCCAGTTATGTTCACTTTTTACTGTTACTTGAATTTTGCTGCTATATCTACTGTGTCAATCCCTTTTTAGTATCTTGTACGTCTGTATCAAGTCTCCCCTATTCCATCTTTCCCTTCTGTGTGGTGAGGTCCAGTTCCCTCAGTCTTTCGTCTTAGCTCAGGAAGAAGACGTGTTGCATATTTTCGGACTTTTTCTAGTTGTGTCTTGTGTTTCTTTAGGTAGTGAATAAGTGGAACTAAGGGGAAGGGAAGGTAGTTAACACTAACTCCATATATAGCGACGAGGGAAAAAAAATTTAAAAAAAGTTAGGGGTCTGAAGCTATGACAATAAGTGACCGGCGGATGAAAGGCGAGGCCCAGAAGCTGGAGCTCGCCCTGCCTCTAAGACACGACAACTTCATTCTTCCATTGGTGAGGGAGGGGGGGGGGCGGGGGGGGCGGTTATCTTGTATACCTCTTAGACGGTCAAACTATCCTCCCGCGCTTGTCCCCTTCCCCCCTCCTCCCCTCCCCCCCCCCTTCCCCCCCTCCGGGAAGGGGGCAGGCGGCAGGCTGTGGGTCTTGGGTGGCAGGTGGCAGGCTGTGGGTCTTGGGTGGCAGGTGGCAGGCTGTGGGTCTTGGGTGGCAGGCTGTGGGACTTGGGTGGCAGGTGGCAGGCTGTGGGTCTTGGGTGGCAGGCTGTGGGTCCTGGGTGGCAGGCTGTGGGTCTTGGGTGGCAGGCTGTGGGTCCTGGGTGGCAGGCTGTGGGTCTTGGGTGGCAGGCTCTGGGTCCTGGGTGGCAGGCTGTGGGTCTTGGGTGGCAGGCTCTGGGTCCTGGGTGGCAGGCTGTGGGTCTTGGGTGGCAGGCTCTGGGTCCTGGGTGGCAGGTGGCAGGCTGTGAATGTATAATTTCCTGGGAAGAATATAGTGCTTAATGGCTCGTGTTTTTGTTTTGTTTAGCTTTCTAAACTTTCTTGTTGTTGTTGTTGTTGCGTCTTGTAATGAGTTGTGCAAAGTTGGTTGTTTTACCCTGAGGGCCGCTGCTGGGTAGGCTGTTGTTGGTGCTGTTGTTGGTGCTGTTGTTAGTGCTGTTCTTAGTGCTGTTTCTAGTGGTTTGTTTAGGTTACTGGAAGTTGTTAAGCAGTAATAGTGAAATGCGCACGTTTCGCTCAGCATAACTACTCAAAATGTTTCGCTCAGCATAGCTACTCAAAACGTTTCGCTCAGCATAGCTACTCAAAACGTTTCGCTCAGCATAGCTACTCAAAACGTTTCGCTCAGCATAGCTACTCAAAACGTTTCGCTCAGCATAGCTACTCAGAACATTTCGCTGAGTACAGCCGCATCTAAACGTTTCGCTCGGTATAACCGCATTAAAACGAACTATTCCAAACACGTATGGAACGACCCACGGAACTTACAAGGCCTAATGGTCATTAGAGATGGCTAAATTAAGTCATTACGACTATATAGCACTTGGAACGACCCGTCCTCGGAACGAGTCAATTCCATCCAGCGGTCGACCCCCCAAAGACGCATTCATAAATTTTAACATGCTGTGCATTCAAAATGAGAATTTTCTCAAATATAAAATTAATATTATAATATATTAGCATATTGTGCATATATTGGCATGGGTTAGGTTAGGTTCTGTTGGCGATTATTTGTATTTGTAGTACGTGGGTGAAGCATTTACAGCGTTGTGGTTCGAACAGAATTCGTCAGTGAAGCACTTGTTCCGGAAGTGTTCGAACGTCAGCAGTTGTGAGTCGTGTGTGTTCCGTTTTGCGTTCATAAACAGCTGGGGGTTTAGCGGGTGGATGGAATGGACTTTGGGTCTTCGTTTAGAGGACGTGCTGCTTGGAACAGTCTGGGGGGATTGAACTCCGACCACTACTACTGTCCAAAGTGGTAGACTTACAAGAACTATACGAAGCAAAGACAGCTTCGGGAATGGGTGTGGTTCAAGAGTCGAGTTCATAATGAAATATAAATTACATTTTTCCGAGGCGGCTTCCTCTCGGGTGAGTACGGCCCCGACTTGGTTATCTTGTAATGTGTTATCTTGGAATGTGATATCTTGTAATGTGTTATCTTGTAATATGATATCTTGTAATGTGTTATCTTGGAACATGATATCTTGTAATGTGTTATCTTGGAATGTGATATCTTGTAATGTGTTATCTTGTAATATGATATCTTGTAATGTGTTATCTTGGAATGTGTTGCATAGTGGCCGGGCTCCCTGAAGGAGGCAATAGTGTCTTCATTTAACACTCTCCTCGTTCTTCTGTTGCTCCGTGTGTGTGGGGGGGGGGGTAGTTATGGTGGTTATAGTGGTGGTTATAGTGGTGGTTATAGTGGTGAGGATAGCTGCTTGTACTGTGTGGTTGTCGCTGCAGTGTGATGATGGTGAGGACCAACAACATTCACCATATTCAGTGATGGTGACTATTAAATAAGTTATAAGAACAGACAGGAATGCAAACAGTCGATTCATCAATCCCCAAAGTTGTTTAATTAAATACAACGGTTGAAGATTTTGTTTGGTTTAGTAAACAATACAGCATTCACGAAAGTACGTCGAAGCTGTCAATTAGCTGTTGCTGTTAAGCTAAAGCTTTGGTTGAAGTTTTAACATTGCAAATCCACGCCTCCAAATCCACTGGAGGCGGTGGATTTGGAGCCTGTCTACCCAACCGGTTTTTGAAGGTCGGTCACTATGGGACAGTACTCGCCTAGTTGTGCTTGCGGGGGTTGAGCTTTGTCTCTTTGGTCCCGCCTCTCAACTGTCAATCAACTGGTGTACAGGTTCCTGAGCCTACTAGGCTCTATCATATCTACATTTGAAACTGTGTATGGAGTCAGCCAACGGATTCTCTCTCTCTCTCTCTCTCTCTCTCTCTCTCTCTCTCTCTCTCTCTCTCTCTCTCTCTCTCTCTCTCTCTCTCTCTCTCTCTCTCTCTCTCTCTCAAAAAGGATAATTACGCGTTAAACAGTGTATAGATAATTCCACCAGCAAGCTTCTCAACACACGGATTTTAACAACAATTAAACGCATAAACAAGTGAATAACCTTCAGCAACTGGCAGTGAATGATGTATTTGATCTAGCGAGCAATTGTATTTGATTTGCATAAAGAACTAATTCATCGTTGATGGGAAGAATGGGGCGTGATATGTGGGCGTGTCCGCGTGTGTATGTGATGTGTGCGTCATTGATTCATATATGCTTGTATAATAGGGCGGGGAGGGACGTACATGTGTGTATTCACCTAGTTGTATTCATCTAGTTGTATTCACCTAGTTGTGCTTGCGGGGGTTGAACTCTGCTCTTTCGGGCCGCCTCTCAACTGTCAATCAACTGTTTCTACTACTACTTTTTTTTCTACACCACACACACACACACACACCGCAGGAAGCAGCCCGTGATAGCTGTCTAACTCCCAGGTACCTATTTACTGCTAGGTAACAGGGGCATAGGGTGAAAGAAACTCTGCCCATCGTTTCTCTCCGGCGCCCGGGATCGAACCCGGGACTACAGGATTACGTGTCCAGCTTGCTGTCCGCTCGGCCGGCCGGCCCCGTGAGTTGTGTGTATGTGTACTCACCTAGTTGTGTTTGCGGGGGTTGAGCTCTGGCTCTTTGGTCCCGCCTCTCAACCGTCAATCAACTGGTGTACAGGTTCCTGAGCCTATTGGGCTCAATCATATCTACACTTGAAGCTGTGTATGGAGTCAGCCTCCACCACATCACTTCCTAATGCATTCCATTTGTTAACCACTCTGACACTGAAAAAGTTCCTTCTAACGTCTCTGTGGCTCGTGTGTGTGTGTGTGTGTGTGTGTGTGTGTGTGTGTGTGTGTGTGTGTGTGTGTGTGTGTGTGTGTGTTTACTGGTGAGAAAATCCACCATAAAATCAGTACACAAGATTATCAAAGGCGAGAATGCTAGTCACATATAATGTTAACTTTCACATTTTCACCAAGGCCCCTTTGCAAATATACTCTGGCTTGATCAGTCCTCACTGCAATTTATTGAACACACACACACATATAATATTCCTGGTTGGAATTTGATTAATTTATGAACATAATCAACACGTTTTGCATAAAAATTGGTCATTGATTTGATTTGTTTCAGTATTTACATTAATTGGTAAACTAGGAAGTGGTTAAAAAAAAGAAACTTTTATGCTTTTAAAATAATATTTCTGAAAGAAAAACTCTAATATTGCATTATATATTTAGATATTTAATGTTTAATATTACTGATCAACGGTATTTAAGCTCAATGGGACAGATGCTTGTTATTATCGAATCAGGATATGTGTCTTCTTTCGTCAGATGTGTCCACATGTGTCCACATGTGTACATGTGTCCAGATGTGTACATGTCACTGGTCACCCAACAGGAAATATTTTTCATTTCTTAAAGGAATAGTCTCTCTGGCAGTTATATCTGACTTTGTGTCTGGGGGTCTGATTGTCTGGGGGTCTGATTGTCTGGGGGTCTGATTGTCTGGGGGGTCTGATTGTCTGGGGGTCTGATTGGCTGGGGGGGTCTGATTGGCTGGGGGTCTGATTGGCTGGGGGGGTCTGATTGGCTGGGGGGTCTGATTGGCTGGGGGGTCTGATTGGCTGGGGGTCTGATTGGCTGGGGGTTTGATTGTCTGGGGGGTCTGATTGTCTGGGGGGTCTGATTGTCTGGGGGGTCTGATTGTCTGGGGGGTCTGATTGTCTGGGGGGTCTGATTGTCTGGGGGGTCTGATTGTCTGGGGGGGTCTGATTGGCTGGGGGGTCTGATTGGCTGGGGGGGTCTGATTGGCTGGGGGGTCTGATTGGCTGGGGGGTCTGATTGGCTGGGGGGTCTGATTGGCTGGGGGTCTGATTGGCTGGGGGTTTTATTGTCTGGGGGGTCTGATTGGCTGGGGGGTCTGATTGGCTGGGGGTCTGATTGTCTGGGGGGTCTGATTGTCTGGGGGGTCTGATTGGCTGGGGGTCTGATTGTCTGGGGGCTCTGATTGGCTGGGGGTTTGATTGTCTGGGGGGTCTGATTGTCTGGGGGGTTTGATTGGCTGGGGGGTCTGATTGTCTGGGGGTCTGATTGTCTGGGGGTCTGATTGTCTGGGGGCTCTGATTGTCTGGGGGTCTGATTGTCTGGGGGTCTGATTGTCTGGGGGCTCTGATTGTCTGGGGGGTCTGATTGTCTGGGGGGTCTGATTGTCTGGGGGGGTCTGATTGGCTGGGGGTCTGATTGTCTGGGGGTCTGATTGTCTGGGGGTCTGATTGGCTGGGGGTCTGATTGTCTGGGGGTTTGATTGGCTGGGGGGTCTGATTGGCTGGGGGGTCTGATTGTCTGGGGGTCTGAGAGCCTGGGGATCTGATAGTCTGGGGGGATTATAGCTTAAGAGTTTGTAAGTCTGATAGTCTCGAAGTCACTGATTACATCACTGCCTCTTGAGAGAGGAAGGAGACCGTGTCTGTTCACGTTGGGCGGTGGAGTAAGACGCGACAGTTTTGGCGGGAAATGCTTGCGACAAATGGGGGTAACTCTTGTAGTGACTTTACATGTTTATTGACAGTCAGAAAGCAGAGAGACAGAGGAGCGGCGTGATGTACGGGCAACTGAAGGACAGCTCTGAACTGTCACAAGGTTGACGGGTAGTTTGTGGTGTCAGTGACTTAATTCCCGTCCCTTTCGTCTCAGAAATTGAAATTGAAATACGTTTATTGAGGTAAAATACACACAAAGGGAGGAGGTAGCTCAAGCTATTCTTTCGTCTCAGAAGAAACAAGAGAATGATGTAGATCAGGCTATAGGATCTCAGTAACTGAATTGAAGGAGTTGTTACACCGTAATTCATATGATTGGTGACAGGTAGCCTGTGTTGATATGTATGTGGGGGCTTTTAGCGTACATATATACGTTATTCATATATTTTAACATAATTCGAAGTCTCCTCCAAGGACAAACTACTGACCCTTTCCAAGATGCATCACACAACAAGGTGAGTATTTGCTGCTAGGTGAACAGAGGCATCAGGTGATGGGAAACGTGCCTAGACATGTCTCTCCCGGTCGTGACTCGAGCTACAGATGTTGTGTTTTGTCTCAGCAAGAGACGCAGCCTCGCCCACGCAAGGGACGCAACCTCGCCCACGCAAGAGACGCAGCCTCGCCCCACGCAAGGGACGCAGCCTCGCCCACGCAAGGGACGCAGCCTCGCCCACGCAAGGGACGCAGCCTCGCCCACGCAAAGGGACGCAGCCTCGCCCACGCAAGGGACGCAGCCTCGCCCACGCAAAGGGACGCAGCCTCGCCCACGCAAAGGGACGCAGCCTCGCCCACGCAAAGGGACTCAGCCTCACCCACGCAAAGGGACGCAGCCTCGCCCACGCAAAGGGACGCAGCCTCGCCCACGCAAAGGGACGCAGCCTCGCCCACGCAAGGGACGCAGCCTCGCCCACGCAAAGGGACGCAGCCTCGCCCACGCAAAGGGACGCAGCCTCGCCCACGCAAAGGGACGCAGCCTCGCCCACGCAAGGGACGCAGTCTCGCCCACGCAAGGGACGCAGCCTCGCCCACGCAAGGGACGCAGCCTCGCCCACGCAAGGGACGCGAAACCGAACGTAGCAAACACAGTAATGGGAGGAAAATCGAAATTGAATTCAAAAGAAAGCTGTTTCCTCCTCCTTTGGACGATGAGCGCGAAATTTAAATTTTGCCGCCATGTTGGTCAAGTGTAACGGATCCCCAACTAAAAAAAAATGAATTTTGTTTTATCAAAATGTCTTCTGTCCCTGAGGAAGTAATATGGCATAAAATAATTCTAATTCTAAATTAAAGTGTGATACATTAGTGAGGGGGCTATCAATCGTGGCGCGCACGGTACGATAAACTCTACCAAGCGAGGCTTTACGCAACATTGGTTCCAGACGTATGATTCCAGACCTGCTGGTGGGGCGGGGAAATTACCCGGTAAATCCTCACGAAAATTCCCCTCACCGAAACTCGCATGTTTTTCGATCTGAATTTTTAATGTATGAATATTTGTTTTTTTTTCCTCTTTGTTTGCTTTCTCAAGTTACAAAAATATATAACAATACATTATTATAATATATTCCTGGACACACACACATGGACGGGTCAACATCAGTAGCAGATGCAACGTCTACAGAGCTGGTCGACATTTGTAGTGTAGTCTTCACTATACTTGTCATAGATCAGTGCTAGCATATGCCCTCCCTCAGTGAGGGACTCCTACGTAGGAAAACACGCAGCACAGGTAGAGGAGTTGAGAGAGAGTACCGAAACGATTGGACCCTGAACTTAGACGAGAGAGACTGTGGGAACTGGTCCACAGCAGCATACAGGAGGATGCTGAAGGCCATACAACAGCATGCTGAAGGCCACACAGCAGCATACAACAGCATGCTGAAGGCAACACAGCAGCATACAACAGCATGCTGAAGGCCACACAGCAGCATACAACAGCATGCTGAAGGCAACACAGCAGCATACAACAGCATGCTGAAGGCAACACAGCAGCATACAACAGCATGCTGAAGGCCACACAGCAGCATACAACAGCATGCTGAAGGCAACACAGCAGCATACAACAGCATGCTGAAGGCAACACAGCAGCATACAACAGCATGCTGAAGGCCATACAACAGCATGCTGAAGGCCACACAGCAGCATACAACAGCATGCTGAAGGCCACACAGCAGCATACAACAGCATGCTGAAGGCCACACAGCAGCATACAACAGCATGCTGAAGGCCACACAGCAGCATACAACAGCATGCTGAAGGCCACACAGCAGCATACAACAGCATGCTGAAGGCCACACAGCAGCATACAACAGCATAACACACACTACGACCCGAATGTCCAAATTTGCATATTACTGGCCCCGAGTGAGGCGGGAGTCAGGCTGATGGCATCCTCAAGAATGGTATAATTGCAGAATACATCTTTAGAGTCGCGTGCGTGTGTGTGCGTGTGTGTGTACGTGCGTGCGTGTGTGTGTGTGTGTGTGTGTGTGTGTGTGTGTGTGTGTGTGTGTGTGTGTGTGTGTGTGTGTGTGTTCTCTCTCTCTCTGGGTCAGGGGTGTTAGACTTTCTCAGCTATAAAAGGCTAGAATTGGCTTAGGAGGCAAGAGATAGCCCCCTCTCTAAAGGCTATATATATTCAGACTTAACCTCTCGGTACATTGACTTACTGTATACGCTCTTGGGAGTCGGGGGGGGGGGCGCTGCGCCCCCCTGTTGGACTTGGCATTTCCAAGTCTCACGAAAATATTCTTTCCTCCATTATATACGTTATATACCCAAGTTGCAACACTTTTCCCGCACTTAAACTAACTTGTTAAGGTCTTTTTCCCCCCTTTCCCTAAATCCCAGCCACTTATTTTATAGCTGGGTGAACAGGCGCATCAGGGGGGGAAAAGGACACTTGCCCAACTGCCTTTGCCCTTCAAGGGTATTAAACCCACGTCTCTCAGTAGTGAGCCAAGGAACTTAGCTTAGCCGCAACGGGGAATTAACCAATAATATTATTGGTTAATTATTGGCTAAATCTCGAAGATAATTGAATGACACGACGGAACGTTTTGGCAGGATTATATCAAGGGAACAGAACAAGGAACGTGGCAGGAAAACAAGGAACGTGACAGCTAAACAAGGAACGTAACAGCAAAACAAGGAACGTGACAGCAAAACAAGGAACGTGGGAACAAAACAAGGAACGTGGGAACAAAACAAGGAACGTGACAGCAAAACAAGGAACGTGACAGGAAAACAAGGAACGTGACAGTAAAACAAGGAACGTGACAGGAAAACAAGGAACGTGACAGTAAAACAAGGAACGTGACAGCAAAACAAGGAACGTGGCAACAAAGCAAGGAACGTAACAGCAAAACAAGGAACGTGACAGCAAAACAAGGAACGTGGCAACAAAGCAAGGAACGTGACAGCAAAACAAGGAACGTGACAGCAAAACAAGGAACGTTACAGTAAAACAAGGAACGAGGCAGCAAAACAAGGAACGTGACAGCAAAACAAGGAACGTGACAGCAAAACAAGGAACGTGACAGCAAAACAAGGAACGTGACAACAAAACAAGGAACGTGACAGCAAAACAAGGAACGTGACAGCAAAACAAGGAACGTGACAGCAAAACAAGGAACGTGACAGCAAAACAAGGAACGTGACAGCAAAACAAGGAACGTGACAGTAAAACAAGGAACGTGACAGCAAAACAAGGAACGTGGCAACAAAACAAGGAACGTGACAGCAAAACAAGGAACGTGACAGCAAAACAAGGAACGTGACAGCAAAACAAGGAACGTGACAGCAAAACAAGGAACGTGACAGCAAAACAAGGAACGTGACAGTAAAACAAGGAACGTGACAGCAAAACAAGGAACGTGACAGCAAAACAAGGAACGTGACAGCAAAACAAGGAACGTGACAGTAAAACAAGGAACGTGACAGTAAAACAAGGAACGTGACAGCAAAACAAGGAACGTGACAGTAAAACAAGGAACGAGGCAGCAAAACAGAGTGAAAGTGTCAGTTGAACAAAGTGTGGCGCGAGGCTGCGACCAACGACATAATTCCCAGCTTAATTGAAGCTTGTACTCTGCACTCTCCCTTTAATTGTTACAATTAGGATGACAAACGTATGGCTAATGGGGGGTGGGGGGGGGGTGGTAATGGGGGAGGAAAGTGAGCCTAGTGCTGGGTTCCAAACCTGGCCCCAGGGGAGATTGACTGGGCACCGGTTCTTCTTCCAGTTCGTCCCCAGTTCACTCAGCAGTAATTTGGGGGGGATTTGGTTGTAAACCTATTGGAAGGTCTTGTTCCAGGGAAGGGATAGAGGGAGGGGGAAGAAGCCTCCATCCCCAGGAAGCAGCCCGTAACAGCTGTCTAACTCCCAGGTACCTATTTACTACTAGGTAACAGGAGCATCAGCGTGAAAGAAATACTGCCCATTTTGTTTGTCATCACCGGGGATCGAACCCGGACCCTAGGATTACGAGTCCAGAGCGCTGTCCACTCTATCATGCCCCCCTTGCCTGATATGTGTGTGTGTGTGTGTGTGTGTGTGTGTGTGTGTGTGTGTGTGTGTGTATGTGTATGTGTATGTGTGTGTGTGTGTGTGTGTGTGTGTGTGTGTGTGTGTGCGCGCGCGCGCGCTCACCTATCAGTCCTTGTCTGTCGGTACCAGAAAGTGAGGTCTATAAGTCTATGTACCAGCCTTGTTTTCTGGAACCTATTGCTTTATAATTTAACTATTCTGGCGTTTGAAGTCTTTGTCGAATCTGGTCCTTAGAGTATCTATAAATCCATCAATGTTTGTATCGCACCTTGTATGTGTGTACTTTACCTGAATAAACATTTGATTTGATTTTGAGTGTGGATGGAGGTGGCTTCTACACCTTCTTCCATTGTATTCCACCAGCCGTGCAGGGTACGAGTATTTCCTTATATTTCCTGGACTCATTTGTGTTTCAGGCTTTCATTTATGTCCTCTCTTCCTACTGTCTCTCAATTTAAAGAGGTTTTTCTTACCTATCTTTCTCATTCTCTACATTGCCTTGTGTTATGATCGTATCTCATTGTTTTTTCTGTCCTTCTGGGCCGTGAAACATAGTCCCTTAGACTGGAGGGTAGAGCGACGGTTTCGCTTCATGCAGGTCGGGGCTCAATCCCCGATCATCCAAGTGGTTGGGTACCATTCCTTTCCCCCCCTCCCCCGTCCCATCCCTGACCCCCTTCCCAGTGCTATATAATCTTAATGGCTTAGCGGTTTTTCCCTGATAATTGCCTTGCCTTAACATATAATAGCTTAACCATCTTAGTTATAGCATAATCCTGGAGTATGCAGTTCCAGCCTGGAGTCCGTAACTAGTTAAACACAAGACAAAGTTAGAGAAGATTCAAAGGTATGCCACCAGACTAGTTTCAGAGCTGAGAGGTATGAGTTATGAGGAAAGGCTACGGGAATTAAACCATACGTACTTAGAAAACAGAAAAGTTAGGGGAGACATCATCACCACCTATAAAATTCTCAGAGGAATTTGTCTTTGGGTGGACAAAGACAAACTATTTAGCACGGGAGGAACACGAACAAGTGGGACACAGGTGCAAATTTTTGTACCCAAATGAGCCACAGACACATTAGAAAGCTGTTGACCAAACCACACACTAGAAAGTGAAGGGACAACTACGTTTTGTGTCGCGACTTGAGAATGGTCCAGGACGGACCGAAACGTCGTCGTCCCTTCACTTTCTAGTGTGTGGTCTGGTCAATATATTTCAGCCACGTTATTGTGACTCCTCGTCTGCATTAGAAAGCCTTTTAGGTGTTAAGAGTATTTAACAAATGGAACGCATTAGGAAGTGATGTTGTGGAGGCAGACTTCATACACAGCTTGAAAAGTAGATATGATAGAGCCCAATAGGCTCAGGAACCTGTACACCAGATGATTGACAGTTAAAAGGCGGGACCGGGTTAGGTTTGGTAACCTAACCTAATCTAAACTCGAAGCTCAATACCCGAAAACACAACTAGGTGAGTACAACTAGGCGAGTACTAATCTTGTTACAAACCTTTGTACTTTTTCAATTTTGGCTGCGGATTGGAGGCCAGCGCTGAGCACGCCAGTGTAAGCCTATCAAAGGCTGTATGTTGATTTCAGAAATGCTTATTTAAGCTTTTAAACAACGTTCTTATGTTTGCTAGTGAATGTACTTAACACGGGGCCTGACAGCTAAGTGAACAGCGTTTGGGATTCGTAGTCCTAAGGTTCCGGGTTCGATTCCCGGTGGAGGCGGAAACAAAATGGGCAGTGTTTCTTTTACTCTGATGCACCTGTTCACCTAGCAGTAAATAGTTACCTGGGAGTTAGACAACTGCTTCTTGGGGGTAACAAAAAGGAGGCCTGGTCGAGGACCGGGCCGCGGGGACGCTAAGTCCCGAAATCATCTCAAGATGACCTATTTTTGCATGTGTGTATTTACTATTTGTATTTAATACTTGTATCTGCAGAATCGAGCTATTAGCTTTTGTACACCCCCCCCCCCTCCCCTTCCTAACCAATTTATATTGTCCTCTATTATATCTACTACATCTATTTCTCTTACACACGCGCGCGCACACCCCCAGGAAGCAGCCCGTAGCAGCTGTCTAACTCCCAGGTACCTATTTACTGATAGGTGAATAGGGACATCAGGGCCTGTGTGTACGTGTACGTGTGTGTGCGCGCGTGTGTGCGTGAGCGCGCCGGTGTATAAATCGAAGATTCAACTCATAAATATACCTCTCATATCAAGACAAATTTGATTGCTCCTCAATCTCCCGTTATAAACTCCCACAAGCAAATCGAATAATCAGTCCTGTTGGCGCTTTCTCCATTCCCACGCGCCTGGGAGCCGCTCTTCAGCGTCATGTGCCTCTATTTTCACCTTTATCGACATTTACAGCTGCTCCTATTCAGTGAGTGACTCTGTACGCTCTTCCAATGTAATTGTTCCCGCATCGTCGTGTTCAGAGGTAAGATACACCTCTTGATCTCTGGTGGAGAGCGAGATGTTATTTCGACTAGTCTGTGAAGGTCGTTGCTCTCTCCCGCCCTAGTACCAGACACCCCGCAGGGGTAATTAAGTTCTCCAACAGCCCAATTGGCCTTGTTTCATCCTGGACTGGTCCAATTACTACCCTTGACGGGCTAAAAGGTTGAGCGTAGGCAGGCGGGTGAAGGATGCGGTCATTAGTGGCCTGATGGGCCTCTTGGGCTTGCTGGGGGCTCTTGGACCTGCAAGTCCTCTTGGACCTGCAAGGCCTCTTGGACCTGCAAGGCCTCTTGGACCTGCCCGGCCTGCAAGTCCTCTTGGACCTGCAAGTCCTCTTGGACCTGCAAGGCCTCTAGAGCCTGCAAGTCTTCTTGGACCTGCCGGTCCTTAAAGGAAGGTAGAGCATCGAAGAAATTAAACAGAGTAAGATGCTGACGTGTGGCATCCACATGCAGATGAGGAGTCACAATAACGTGGCTGAAAAATGTTGACTAAACCACACACTAGAAATTGAAGAGACGACTCTACCTTCCTTTAAACAGCCTTTTCGCGCCTTCGAGTCTTCCTTTCTTACCGTAAAACGTTGAAAGAACCAGCTCAGCTTTCTTAAAGACTGTCTTGCGGAGCAAGTTCTTCCTGTTCCCTTATCTCACATTCTCCAATTTAACACTTCGGGTTCTCCTTTTCCTAAACATGGTCCCTCTTCTTCAAGAACTTATTAATGCCACCTCCTTGCAAGTTGACGATGCTTTTCTAACAGTACGTCAACATCAAAGCTTTGTCTTTTTCTCTTCCCAGTGATCTACGCAACATCCTATTTCCCATTGTATTTGGCACTGCTCACCGCTCCTCTTCCCGCCACTCCTTTACACTTCACAACAAACTTCGCCGCCTGATTTCCAAGAGTCCTTGGGCTCTCTCTGACTGTGTTACCAACCTTTCATCTTCTCATCTTTCTAAGCACCAGCAAGAACGTCTCGAACTTGGTCTATCTTTTGCTAAGAGAGATCTAATTCTATTCTTATCCTTCCTTCCGACAAAGGCAATTCGGTGGTTGTCCTTGACCGTGAGGACTACCTTCAGAAAGCAGATGTCTTGCTCTCTGACTCCCGCACTTATGCCCCTCTGACTTCTAACCCTTTGGATCGCCTTAAAACTTCCTTTAACCGCAAACTAAGACTAAACTAAAACTCCAGTCTTTGCCCTCCTGACTTCGATCTCATTAAACGTTTCCGTGTCATCTGCCCTTCTCTTCCTTATTTCTATGGTCTGCCTAAGACTCATATACCTGGTGTTCCTCTTCGTCCTATCATTTCTTCACGGGGCTCTGTCAGCTATCCTCTTGCCTCCTGGCTCGCTAAAACCCTGACGCCTTATCTTGGCACTTTTTCCCCTGCCCACCTTCCTCACTCAGGACTTCATAGAAAGACTGCGCCTGCAACCCTCTTGTAAGATGCTTAGTCTTGATGTCGACTCTCTGTTCACTAATGTTCCGCTCGAGGACGTTCTCTTTTTCCTTAGACAGAAGGCGACTGAGGGCCTTCCTCTCCCGCTTCCCACTGACGTTTTCCTCGAACTCATTAGACACTGTGACTCTATATCATTCTCTTTCAACGGTAAATTCTATTCTCAAAATTTCGGTGTCGCAATGGGTTCCCCTCTCTTCCCTGTTCTTAACAATCTCTACATGAAATACTTCGAAACTGTTCTTCTTCCCTGTATTGATACTCGTCCCTCTCTCTGGCTTCGCTATGTTGATGACATTTTTGCTTTATGGCCTCATTACCTTAGTTTATTCTAGCCTTTCCTCTCCTCTCTTAACAGTCTGGCTCCTCCGTCCATTTCGAAGTTGAATGGGAATCTAATTCCCACCTTCCTTTTCTTGACGGTCACGTTCACAGCTCTGTGTCCGGGGTTCTCTTTCTCTGTCTACCGTAAACCCATGCATGTGGCATGTACATTCACTTCTTTTCCTACCATCCTCCTTCTGTTAAGAAAAGTGTCCTCAACTCTCTCTCTTCCTCCGCGCTCTAGGCATCAGCGACTCTCAGTTTCTTGATTCTGAAATTGCCTTTATCTACAAATCATTCTCTCGCCTTGGTTACCCTTTGCATTTCATCAATTGTGCCTATTCTCAAGCTAAACGAAATTTCTTTCATCCTAAACCTGCTTCCAACACTAGTAGCACTGTACTTTGCCTTCCCTTCATATCTGAACTCAAAACTCTTACTAATACCTTACGCCCTCTTGACATAAAGCTCATCTTTCGACAAACTAACACACTTCGTAGCAATCTAGTTCACACTGCTCCTCCTGCTTCTAATGCTGCTGGTGTCTACTCTATTTCCTGTTCGTCTTGTCCTCTCCAATACTTTGGTGAAACTGGCCGTATACTGAATGACAGACTTACGGAACACAGCTGATCAGACCACACACTAGAAGGTGAAGGGACGACAACGTTTCAGTCCGTCCTGGACCATTCTCAAGTCAACTTGAGAATGGTCCAGGACGGACAGAAACGTCGTCGTTTCTTCAATTTCTAGTGTGTGAGGTTTGGTCAACAAATATCATGTGTCGTGGAGGCATTTATTAGTTGGGACCTCGGTCAGCTGTGGTGTTGGATGGGGTCATCTCAGCTGTGTGTCTTGATAAGGAACAGCTGCATCAAAACGTGTGTGAGTACTGGTGTATGTGTAGGTGTTGGGGGATGGTGTGGCTGGCTGGCTGGCTGGCTGCTTGCCTGGCTGGCTGCTTGCCTGTCTGCCTGCCTGCCTGCCTGCCTGCCTGCCTGCCTGCCTGCCTGCCTGCCTGCCTGCCTGCCTGCCTGCCTGCCTGTGTGTCTGCCTGCCTGCCTGCCTGCCTGCCTGCCTGTGTGTCTGCCTGCCTGCCTGCCTGCCTGTGTGTCTGCCTGCCTGCCTGTGTGTCTGCCTGCCTGCCTGTGTGTCTGCCTGCCTGCCTGTGTGTCTGCCTGCCTGCCTGTCTGCCTGCCTGCCTGCCTGCCTGTGTCTGCCTGCCTGCCTGTGTGTCTGCCTGCCTGCCTGTGTGTCTGCCTGCCTGCCTGTGTGTCTGCCTGCCTGCCTGTGTGTCTGCCTGCCTACCTGTGTGTCTGCCTGCCTGCCTGTCTGCCTGCCTGCCTGCCTGCCTGTGTCTGTCTGCCTGCCTGTGTCTGCCTGCCTGCCTGCCTGCTTGAGTGCCTGCCTGTCTGCTTGAGTGCCTGCCTGCCTGCTTGAATGCCTGCCTGCCTGCCTGTCTGTCTCCCTGCCTGCTTGAATGCCTGCCTGCCTGCCTGCCTGTCTGTCTGCCTGCCTGTCTGCCTGTCTGCCTGTCTGCCTGCCTGTCTGTCTGTCTGTCTGTCTGTCTGTCTGTCTGTCTGTCCGCCTACCTGTCTGTCTGTCTGTCCGCCTGTCTGTCTGCCTGTCTGCCTGCCTGTCTGTCTGTTTGCCTGCCTGTCTGCCTGCCTGTCTGCCTGCCTATCTGCCTGCCTGTCTGTCTGCCTGTCTGTCTGCCTGTCTGTCTGCCTGTCTGCCTGCCTGCCTGCCTGCCTGCCTGCCTGCCTGCCTGCCTGCCTGCCTGTCTGCCTGCCTGCCTGTCTGCCTGCCTGCCTGCCTGTCTGCCTGCCTGCCTGTCTGCCTGCCTGCCTGTCTGCCTGCTTGTCTGCCTGCCTGCCTGCCTGCCTGCCTGCCTGCCTGCTTGTCTGCCTGCCTGCCTGTCTGCCTGCCTGACTGTCTGCCT
>NC_059632.1:2421337-2473837 GCF_020424385.1 Procambarus clarkii
CCATGGCCCCTCATATGACCAACCATGCCCCCCCCCCCAATATATAAGCTACCATGGCCCTCATATAACCTACCATGACTCTCATATATGACCAACCATGGGCCCCCCACACTACCATGTCAGTTTGAACTTAAGGTCTTGCCCCTTACCTATGCGCTGTGTTTCCGCCAAATGATGCCTTGACCGTAGCGTATGTGCATTACCCCAGCAGAATGGTCGCATCCCCCCTCTCCCCCCCCCTCTCTCTCTCTCCCCAACATATAACCATGTTGGGGAGGGAGGGAGGGGGCATTTCCCCCTCCCTCCTCCCCCCCCCCCCCCTCTACTGGGAGTGCGGCTACCCTATTTGCTTGCATGATGTTCTTTAGTAGATAGAGCAGATCCCACTCCTTTCGAAAGGGTTCCAACGCCACTTCCTTTGTATCCGCAGTGCGTGATCCTTGCCGGGGACGGAAGTGTCAGCACGGAGCCGTGTGCGTGGCCACTGACGACCGCCGCAGCGCCAGATGTGAGTGTCCGGTGGAGTGCCGGGTCTACGGAGGGGGTCTGGGGTCGGTGGCCGTGTGTGGCTCCGACGGGGAGGACTACGATAACGAGTGCCAGCTTCGGAGGCACGCCTGTAGGAGCCAGCGACACCTCGAGGTCAAGTACATTGGCAAGTGCGGTGAGTAAATCCTTGTGTTGTTCCCATTTTCTCCCCGCCACACTCCTTTTAATTCCCCGCCATAATCACTTCCTCCCCCACCACTGTCCACCCCGACGTTCTCTCCCCACCACACCCCCCAACACCACCCCCCCCCCCCACTCTCCCCCACTCCACCACCTCGCCAAACCATTCAACCGAATTCTAACTCTCCTCACATGAGACCTCGACGTTTTCCTCCGGGTTGGTACACCTGTTAATGTTTATATTTATAAATAAACTCATTAAATTCAGCATTACAAGTCTGCACTCAACGTAAAGCATCACGGAGCAACTGACAGCAACACATTTCTTGCAGACACACACACACACACACACACACACACACACACACACACACACACACACACACACACACACACACACACACACACAGGGGGGCCTCGTAGCCTGGTGGATAGCGCGCAGGACTCGTAATTCTGTGGCGCGGGTTTGATTCCCGCACGAGGCAGAAACAAATGGGCAAAGTTTCTTTCACCCTAAGTGCCCCTGTTACCTAGCAGTAAATAGGTACCTGGGAGTTAGTCAGCTGTCACGGGCTGCTTCCTGGGGTGTGTGTGTGTGTGTGTGGTGTGGGAAAAAAAAAAGTAGTTAGTAAACAGTTGATTGACAGTTGAGAGGCGGGCCGAAAGAGCAAAGCTCAACCCCCGCAAAACACAACTAGTAAACACACACACACACACACACACACACACTCAGGCTCAGGAATAGGCTCAGGAATAGGCTCAGGAATAGGCTCAGGAATAGGCTCAGGAATAGGCTCAGGCTGAGGAGTAGGCTCAGGAATCTGTACACCAGTTGATTGACGGTTGAGAGGCGGGACCAAAGAGCCAGAGCTCAACCCCCGCAAGCACAATTAGGTGAGTACAATTAGGTGAGTACACACACACACACACACACACACACACACACACACACACACACACACACACACACACACACACACACGCACGCCATAACAACACAAGCAATAATATTCACTCACAATATCATTCCAACAAGACACAAATACTCTCAATATCACTGCAACAAATATAGTCACAATATAACTGCAACAACACATATAGACTTGGTATCACTGCAACAATTCACACACACTCGCAGTATCATTGTAACAATGCATATACAAACAATATCCTTCCAACAATACACATACACTCACAATATCATTGCAACAATGCATATGCACTCACACTTTACACAATTCACTAACAAAACCCCTCTACTTAAGATGACTGCAAGTCGCAAGATGCCTCAGCAGTTTCCTTGGCAATTACAATCCTACTCACCCTGCTTCAGTGATTACAATCGTTAATTATTCGATAACCAAATTCAATGTTGAACTCTGCAAAATCAGCGCATACAGTGTTATCTGCTAGATATTGCAAATTAAAATTGCATACTCAAGGCTGCAAGTGGAAATTGGGTAGCATAAAATTGTCTGGATCTTTCAAGGCGCTGAATCCGTAAGTAAATTGTGATCTCGGTATAACGAGGTCTTCCTATTGTTAACTTTTAATGTAATAGACCACTTGGACTGGTCGTTAGACATTAGTCTTGGCTTCTTCTATGTTAACTAAGACTAAGGTTCAGTAGGAATCACGCTGAAGTTCCTAGTGAGGCTGAAAGCTAACAGTTGTTATCCTATAATCAGCTCATCGGAATCTGGGGCCTGATTCACGAAAGGAGTTTCGCAAGTACTTACGAACGTGTACATCTTTCCTCAATCTTTGACGACTTTGGTTACATTTATTAAATAGTTTACAAGCATGAAAACTTCCCAATCAACTGTTGTTATTGTTATAAACAGCCTCCTGGTGCTTCAAAGCTCATTAACTCTTTAATAATTGTAAACAAAGCCGCCAAAGATTGAGAAAAGATGGACAGGTTTGTAAGTGCTTGCGTAACCGCTTCGTGAATTTGGGCCCAGGTCTCTAGAAACTCATTCGAAGAATTCTTGAGTTTTTATACATTACGAATAAAGTAAATTTAATGGTAGGTAACAAGTAGGAAAAAGGCTGGAGCAGGAGTCAACTGTATGCTGAAGCTGTCATCTGGTCCGTGGCTTGATTTGACTTGTATCAACATGTTGAGCAAAGGTGTTCCAAATGTGAGGTAGTCTGGTCGTCGACCGGACCAGACCCCGCGGCCTGGTCGACGACCGGGCCGCGGGGAAGCTAAGCCCCGAAAACACCTCTAGGTAGCCTAGGAAGGGTTGCTGATGGAGTGAAATACTTAAGAATTGCACAGATAGCAAGAGAGGCTATTGATTGCTGAGCGCCTTGTGTTGTGATTGCCGACGTCTGCTTGTCCACGAGGCTGGGCCAGGTATTGGGAACCGTGAAATCGTTTGCATTCTACATATCAGTAAGCCTGGTGACATCTCTGCGATGTTGGAGGCTCGATGTGCTGACCAGTCTTGATCAAAATTATGATAAACGACGTGGATAGGTCATCCAAGAGGGCAGTGAGGACTCAAGACGGGGACGAACTTGAGGCTCATGTAAGGTTTAGCAGCCGCTGCTGTCAAGACGGTATGAGATTTGCCTTAACGTCTTGCCTGCCTTGCTTGCTGGGTTAAGCACGTGACTTTTCATGGTCACTGAGGAGTCAGACTTCATTCCCAAGATGTCATCTTTGATAACTGTGTTTTTGTCCACTCGTTTGTAAACCCGTTCCAGTTGCAATATTATACTGTTTAGTTATCACCATCGCCTGTCTCTTTCCTGTCGTAAATGTGACTTATCATCGTCTTCCCCAGTTAGGTATTGCTGCATATTTGTGGTTAATGAGCCTAGTAGCAGTTGGTATTTCCTCTTTTATCCACACGTAAAGATTTTAGTGCAGTTATAAGCATAGGTCTGAGGTGAAGCAGATCACTGAAGTGGACACTGCACAAGCAAGGGCCAAGAACACTACCCCTCCGGCATGCTGGCACTAACTGAATGGTTTTCAGATTACGCTCCATTGGGAACTACTTAGTCTGTTCTTGAAGGTAGTCTCATATTAGCAGTAAAAGGGAGTCTGATATACCAAGTTGTTGTTGTTGTTTAAGATTCGCTACTTGGAACAAAAAGTTCCAAGTAGCACGGGATAGGGTGAGCCCGTAGCTATATACCAAGTGTTTGAAGCTTCGCTAGCACTACAACGTGCCACACCACGCTCCTGCAATGTTCAGGGCAACAACGCAATATTTTTGCAATCATCCGGTGCCTGATGCCACTTACTCGAGAGATTTACCAACACGGCCCAAACTATTGGGCAGTATTCCTGCCTTCCCAACTCCTTATCTTCATGTCCCGACACCTTGTTCTCGTAGATCACCTTCTTTTCCTCATACCCCTTCCCAGTGCTATGTAGTCCATCTGGCTCAACTCTCTCATCATAAATTACATTACTTTTTAATATAATATTTGAAAACTCATTTGACAGCAAATGAGTTTACTAGATGTGAAGAGATTAGAGTTGGGGCCAAATAAGTCAAATACACCATATTGTCAAATTGTTGAAACATCAGTGTTGTAAATATTGAATCCCTTTCCTGTTCTTTCGCTCCCTTCATGTTTACCGACTAGAAAAGGAGTCCTTCTTTTCTTGAGGTTATCTTGAGATGATTTCGGGGCTTTAGTGTCCCCGCGGCCCGGTCCTCGACCAGGCCTCCACCCCCAGGAAGCAGCCCTTGACCGCTGACTAACACCCAGGTACCTATTTTACTGCTAGGTAACAGGGGCATAGGGTGAAAGAAACTCTGCCCATTGTTTCTCTCCGGCACCCGGGATCGAACCCGGGACCACAGGATCACAAATCCAGCGTGCTGTCCGCTCGGCCGACCGGCTCCCTGGGAGAGGACGTGACACCAAACCTAACTCCAGAGACTCATAAAAATAGAAAAAAACCCATACGCATACTCTACGCTGGCGAAAGTCAGAACATCCTTCAAGAACTTGAATAAGGAGGTATTTAGATCACTGTATACCGCCTATGTGAGGCCAGTCTTAAGAGTATGCCGCCCCATCTTGGAGTCCCCATCTTAAAAACACACAAGGAAGCTCGAAAAGGTGCAGAAGTTTGCAACGAGACTCGTCCCAGCGTTACGAGTGATGAGGTACGAAGAGAGACTGAAGAAACTAAACCTGACGACGTTAAAAAGGAGGAGGAAGAAGGGGGACATGATATAGGCGTATAAAATACTTAGGGGGATTAACAGGGTAGAAAAAGAGAAAATGTTGAAAATAATACCAATAGAACAAGAGGGGCACGCTTGAGACTCGGATGTGTCATAGAGATAATAGAAAGCTTTCTTTTTTGTGTAAGAGTAGTGAAGCAAAGTCAGTTTACAACTTTAAAAGCAGGTATGATAGAGAAATAGATCAGGAGTCATTGCATTAGACAACCAACGGCTAGAAAAATGAGGTCCAAGAACTAGAGTTCGATCCTGCAGGTACAAATAGGTGAGTACACACACACACACACACACACACACACACACACACACACACACACACACACACACACACACACACACACACCAGCCCGTCCCCTCCATGTTCAGGTGGCCAGCCAGAGGCTTAGACCCACGCAGGAATTTCCCTGCAAAAAAATAGTTTCCCAACGTCTAGAAAACGGTTACTTTAAAGTGGCCTTATCCTACCCTACCAGAGGACCCAAAATAAAACAGGACAACGGCACTTTCGACAGCCGCTTTTATTTTCTAGTATGACAATTTTTAGACTTGTGTAACGCATACGAGCAAAAAGCGACGTGAACTGTATTGAAAAGCGGCTTAGTGAACTGCACCTCACGTCACTGGAAGACAAAAGAGTGCAGGGAGACATGATCACCACATACAAAATTCTCAGGGGAGTTGACAGGGTAGAGAAGGATGGATGATTTAACACGGGTAGTACATGAACAAGGGGACACAGGTGGAAGCTGAGTATACAAATGAGCCACAGAGACATTAGAAAGAACTTTTTCAGTGTCAGAGTAGTTAACAGATGGAATGCATTAGTCAGTGATGTGGTGGAGGCTGACTCCATACACAGTTTCAAATGTAGATATGATAGAGCCCAATAGGCTCAGGAACCTGTACACCAGTTGATTGACAGTTGGGAGGCGGGACCAAAGAGCCGAAGCTCAACCCCCGCAAGTACAACTAGGTGAGCACAACTAGGTGAGTATACACACACAAAAATGTATAACAAAGGGAAGGTGTATAGTGCTGATCACAGCTCGATTATTTTTCTCCCAGGAATAAAGGGCACCGAAAACTATTTGAGCTGCGTTCGCGTGTTATTAAAGCCCCGCGGAGCTTGTGTTGCGTGTGTGGGGTATGTGCAGCGACTCTACCCCAGTGTATCATACACCTCAGGATAGCTTAGTGTACTTACCTAGTTGTACTTGCGGGGGTTGAGCTCTGGCTCTTTGGTCCCGCCTCTCAACCGTCAATCAACAGGTGTACAGGTTCCTGAGCCTATTGGGCTCTATCATATCTACACTTGAAACTGTATGGAGTCAGCCTCCACCACATCACTGCCTAATGCATTCCATTTGTCTACTACTCTGACACTGAAAAATTCTTTCTAATGTCTCTATGGCTCATTTGGGCACTCAGTTTCCACCTGTGTCCCCTAGTGCGTGTGCCCCTTGTGTTAAATAGCCTGTCTGTATCTACCCTATCAATTCCTCTGAGAATCTTGTATGTGGTGATCATGTCCCCCCTAACTCTTCTGTCGCCCAGTGACGTGAGGTTTAATTCCCGTAGTCTCTCCTCGTAGCTCATACCTCTCAGCTCGGGTACTAGTCTGGTGGCAAACCTTTGAACCTTTTCCAGTTTAGTCTTATGCTTGACTAGATATGGACTCCATGCTGGAGCCGCATACTCCAGGGTGTGCTTCCCAAAGAGATATAATGTTTATATATAGAATTGTACATGAGAATATGTTAGGGTTTAGCTCCTCCCTTCCCCCCCCCCCTCACCTCGAGGGGCGTAGTTAGGGGTGAACTACACTGTCTGGATTGGAGGGTCTAGGTTCGAGTCCTAGCTAGGGAGGATTGACTGGGCACCAATCTTTAACTGTTCGCCTCCTGTCCACCCAGCAATAATTGGGTACCTGGATGTTAAGCGATTAGGAGGTACATGTTCCAGGGGAAACTACAGTGATTGGGGCTTACCATGAACTATGGGAAGGATAAGCTCTCAGCCTGCTAACAGGAGTCAGCAGTCATCTGATCCTGAGTGTGGTACTAGCAGGGGAAGGGGTATCAGGGACCCAGATAGTATATGATAGCGAGGTTGGATTTGTATTGACAAATATGGACGGTATGGAAGTTTTTCTTTACTACCACAGACGTGGCCACACAGTTACAATGCTAACCAGCATATATACATTTTCTTCTGTCCTCCATGGACAGGGTTAGAGAAGTGTTAAACATATAGTTCAAGGGTTTATTGAACACTCAACCACAGAAGGTGATTCGGTGCTTTTAAAATGCTAAGCTAACCTACATACGTAAATACATAGATACACAGATTTACGTATGACCTACATAAAGTGTTAGATGTGTCTTTTTACATAGTGTCATTAATGTGCATTTACAAAGGTGAAATGTAATTCTGATCAGCTTCCATATATACTTTATACACATACACAAGGGGGTGGTGGAAAGGGGCTGGAATGACAGGACGGGAGGTGTATAATGAGACTAGGGGGTAGGGAAGGGAATGAGGATATATAGGTAAGTAAAGTTGTGTCAGAGAAAGATCTGGGAGTGAGTGAAGTTGGACTTAGGTGGCGTGAGAGGGAGTAGAGATATGTGGGCATAACCATCTATGCCCCTGGCTGGTAGGGACAACATACTCGTAATTTTGAGACCTCAGTTCGAATCTCTGGTGACTGACGGAAATCAGACGGCTGTGTAGGCTCCAGGAATAAGTGAGTGGTACCTTCTTGGGCAGATAGAAAACGTTTACGAGTTGGGGGGGTACCAAGATAAATATGGGGATGGGTATGCGGGTACTTTAATTTTTTTTTTTTTTGAGATATATACAAGAGTTGTTACATTCTTGTAGAGCCACTAGTACGCGTAGCGTTTCGGGCAGGTCCCTGGAATACGATCCCCTGCCGCGAAGAATCGTTTTTTCATCCAAGCACACATTTTACTGTTGCGTTAAACAGAGGCTACAGTTAAGGAATTGCGCCCAGTAAATCCTCCCCGGCCAGGATACGAACCCATGACATAGCGCTCGCGGAACGCCAGGCGAGTGTCTTACCACTACACCACGGAGACTGTAAATGTGCATTTAACGTGTAGTGGATGGGTGCCACTGTACATGGTATGGGAGTTGCAGTAGTTTGATCTGTGAGAAATGGGTAGCTTGCAGGGGGGGGGGCCGGGGTATGGAGGTTATCCCCAGAAATGGGTATAGCTTGCTGAGGGCAGAGGATAGCGTATATATATACTTCATAAATGAGTACCTTCCGGGAAAAGGGATGGAGGATGCCCCCAATAAATGGGCCGTCTTGATTATCAAGGTCACTTGCGGTTTGCAAAGCTCCTGAATGGCGAAGATTAGCCAGTTGGCTCGTTTGACGAATCGGCCTAACAAGTTACTTTCGTCCAAACTGCTTCATATTCCAGGTCCTCGTAGCGAACCATGTATTAACTTGTTATCTCTATTTCCCTTTCATCATTTTCTCTCTCTCTCTCTCTCTCTCTCTCTCTCTCTCTCTCTCTCTCTCCTCTCTCTCTCTCTCTCTCTCTCTCTCTCTCTCTCTCTCTCTCTCTCTCTCTCTCTCTCTCTCTCTCTCAGTAATCTTCATTATTTTTTAATCTGGTTCTAGGTTGTTTGTAATTAAGTTGTCCCCCCCCCTGCTTCCCAGGCCAATATTGGGGTCATCTCTCCCTTGGTGGCTGATGGATTACCTGCCCTCTGACCTCTCCTCCTCTCATAGCTCTCTCCTCTCTCCCCTCCCACAGCTCTGACCTCTCCTCTCTCCCCTCCCACATCTCTGTCCTCTCCCCTCTCACAGCTCTGTCCTCTCCCCCTCTCACAGCTGTGTCCTCTCCCCCTCTCACAGCTCTGTCCTCTCCCCCTCTCACAGCTCTGTCCTCTCCCCCTCTCACAGCTCTGTCCTCTCCCCCTCTCACAGCTCTGTCCTCTCCCCCTCTCACAGCTCTGTCCTTTCCCCCTCTCACAGCTCTGTCCTCTCCCCCTCTCACAGCTCTGTCCTCTCCCCCTCTCATAGCTCTGTCCTCTCCCCCTCTCACAGCTCTGTCCTCTTCCCCTCTCACAGCTCTGTCCTCTCTCCCCTCTCCCCTACGCCCTTTTACTGTTTTCCTCTCTTCTCTATACTCATTTTTTATCTCTACTCGTTTCTGAATTGCATCCAATCTCTCTCTCTCTCTCTCTCTCTCTCTCTCTCTCTCTCTCTCTCTCTCTCTCTCTCTCTCTCTCTCTCTCTCTCTCTCTCTCTCTCTCTCTCTCTCTTGCATCCAATCACAATCTCTTATCTTTCCCCTTCACGTATTCTCTCTCTCCCTCCCTCCCTCTCCCATTCTTCTCCCCCTCTCTCCTTTCCCTTCCCATCCCTACTTTCCTCTCCCAGCCCCAACCTTCCCTTTCCCACACACCCATCAAGAGGGATCAAAGCCCCAACACCTCTTCTAATAGAGAGGAGACTTTGATAGAAGTGCCGGTGGAGGAGAGGTGTGACCACGTGGAAAGTCGTAGGGGAGAAATGGGTGGAAGAGAGATGAGAGGTTGAAGGGAGGATTGGGAGAGGAGGGAGGGATAGGGGAGAATGCTGAGTGGCGGAGAGAGGAGGGGTTAGATGGAAGGGAAGATGGAAAATGAAGACTCAACGGTAAGAAGAAATGGATTAGAGCATAAGACTCTTGACCAAGAGAAGACTTGGAAGGAGGAGAGAAGACATACAAGGAGGAGAGGAGAGAAGGAGGAGAGAGAAGACATACAAGGAGGAGAGGAGAGAAGGAGGAGAGAAGACATACAAGGAGGAGAGGAGAGAAGGAGGAGAGAGAAGACATACAAGAGGGGAATCTTTAAGAAAACAGAGAGATCGACTTTGAAAGAGGTAGAGCCTTCGAGAGGGAGATGTAGGGAGGGAGAGGGAGAGAGAGAGAGAGAGAGAGAGAGAGAGAGAGAGAGAGAGAGAGAGAGAGAGAGAGAGAGAGAGGGAGGGAGGGAGGGAGGGCGGAAGAGGGTAAACTAGTAGGGTAAGGCTTACCATGAGCTAAGGGAAAGGAAAGCTCTCATCCAGCTTACAGAAGTCAGAAGACGTCTATTCCTTTATCCATCTACGGATAAAAAAAAGAGACAATGACAAAGAAACAAGAGAAAGAAATGTGGATTAGGAGAGAGTGAAAAAGTAGAGTAAGGATAAAGTAGAAATGACTAAAGATAGCAAGGTGTGTGTGTGTGTGTGTGTGATTTTGCGAACAAAGATCCTTTAGTACAGTGGTCTATGTTCCCGGATCACAGTCGAAGATCCCCTATTCACCTAACAGTAAAAATAGGGACCCACGAATAAGGCAACTGTTGTGGGTTGCATCCTGGGGAAATGTCCGTAGTAAGCTTAGGAAAAAGAGGGCCTTGATTAGCCTAAGTACAGACTTCCTGACTCAGACAAGGGGGGATTAGGAATTATATAGGATCCTTAAGCCCCTACCCTTTCTGTAGTACAAACTTAAGTTCGATATTTGGATCCGTCACCCAGCACGCCATTTCAGTGTGAAAGTTCCACTAGGAATTAGTGGTATGGAGATTGCTGTGACACTAGCTGAGACTACTAGCTGACACTTGCTGTCACTAGGTGTCACTAGCTGTCACTAGGTGTCACTAGGTGTCACTAGGTGTCACTAGCTGACACTAGCTGAGCTTGCATGCTCCTCCTCCTCCTCCATGCCAGCATAAGCTGTTGGTGAGCAAAATGTAGAATTCTTGCTTCACAGATTTTGTAGTTTGTGGTCCACATTAGGCCTACGGCTCTTGCATGTTTATGTAATTCCTTGTAATAATTGCTCTCGGGACCGCTTATGTAATCTGGCCTTCAGATTCCCTGAAATTACAACTGGCCTTGTGAAATGAACGTAAAGGCCTTTTGTGAACGCCATATACTGCTCCGCTGAAGGAGGACTTGATCCTGCATGGGGCTTGAGGCGTGGGTCTGAGGACCACCTATGAACCTTAATGTCCAGTTTTGGGGGCATTTGGGTTTCAATCATTTCTACGAGTAGTTTTTACTCGACTAACAATGGCATATGATGTATATGTAGTTGTAATGGTGCAAGATTCGTAACAAACTGGAATTTGATATATGTAAGTTCTAAGATATGTGGGAACGGTCACGGTTGTGCATTGTCACCTGTGATGCTTGTGATGCTACTGTGGTTAGCATCTTGTACCAGAAATATGTGAAGAGCATATATTAAGAAAACCATTGTCACAGCTATTTCATGATGTAATAGGTATGTAGACACATGTAATAGGCATGTTTCAACTCCTTTTCCCATGTCGTAGCTCAGTCGATTAAGGCAGCGTCTGGCATTCTCTCGGACGCAGGTTCGAATCCTCGTCACGGCCCTTGTGGATTTGTTCATGAAATAGGCACTTACCGGTCGGCCGAGCGGACAGAACGCTGGACTTGTGATCCTGTGGTCCCGGGTTCGATCCCGGGCGCCGGCGAGAAACAATGGGCAGAGTTTCTTTCACCCTATGCCCCCTGTTACCTAGCAGTAAAATAGGTACCTGGCTGTTAGTCAGCTGTCACGGGCTGGTTCCTGGGGGTCGAGGCCTGGACGAGGACCGGGCAGCGGGGACACTAAAAAAGCCCCGAAATCATCTCGAGATAACCTACCTACGACCCACAAGATGGGTTGTCGTCTTGGAATAGGCCCAAGATCTAAGATGGTCGTGTTATTCTCACGTAACACAGCTCACACACGAGGTGAAAAGTAGCGACCTACACACTTGTCACAGGTCACAACAGCGGCCCGTGACGCGAGGGACCATCACTTCCTGTGATGTTCCACAGGGACAATACGTGACCACGTGGGATCAGCGCTTGTATTGATCCCATTACCTCCGTGCTACTATTACGTAAATGTGTCTTGTATTAGCCCCTTATAATGACCATTTCCGAGTCACTGGTGATTTTGGGAACAGTTATTTCTGTGATGGTTTCAGACTTCTCATAGATGTCACCTGTGGCTTAGGTGACATCTTAGGTGACATCTTAGTTGTTAGGTCTTAGGTGTTAGAAACAGTGACGGGAAACTACTTGTAATACCAGTCTTATGTTTTATTTTTTTAATAAGTCTGCTAAACCCATTTTTGACATATACCGGAAATGTACCTACGTAGGTGGGAGGAGAAAGGGAGAGAAACATAAGGGAAGGGAAGGGAACTATCAGGAATAAAGCGCCAAGTCATCACGACTATATAGCACTGGGAAGGGGTCAGGTTAAGGATTTGGAATGGGACGGGGGGGGGGGGGGGGGAAAGAATGGTGCCTGACCACTTGCATGGACGGTCGGGGGATTGAGCGCCGACCTGCATGAAGCGAGACCGTCGCTCTACCGTCCAGCCCAAGTGGTTGGGAAGACACACACAACTTGAGAGAGTTGAGGTGGGGACGTTTGTGGTAACTTTGTGTCATCTCTACAGTGGTGTAGAGGTACACCAATGTACCTACACCGCGGTACACGGTACACTACATCAATGTACCGTGCACCTTCGGGGGCTACCTTACTGCATCACACATAAGAATGTCAACACCTTGTGAGGAAGAAGGTAACTCTTCCCGTCTTACCCGAAGGAAAGACGAAGGTAAGGATCAAGGCCCCGAAGATTGAGGGAGGCAGGGACATGATGTCGGAAGTAGACAGATGAGCAGAAAGTCAGAATGATGGAAGAGGGAAGCAGACAGATGAGGGACAGGGAAAGGAAACAAGGAAGCAGACAGGCATATAAGCAATGAATCAAGATGACGAGGAGGACAAACCAAATTGGAATTCATCCAACTAAACGACCACTGAGTGAATGACGGGGTCCCAGGAACTATAACTCAACCTGCATGGAACATATGCGTGTACGAGTACACGCTCACTCTCCCCCACAACCCCCCGCACATCATCTATGCCAGTGTGTCCTCGGGTCCCTAATTTACCTCACAATTGCAAATACATTTTTCCTGTGTTGACTGTGACGATGGCTTTGATGGCGGCCTCCGCTAGACGGCGGTGGGTAATGGGGCCGTGACAATGGGGGCTGATGGGGCAGAGAGGGTGGGGGAAAGAGGGGGGAAAAGGGAGGTCGAAAAAGGGTAAAAAGGGAGATTTAAATGGAAAAGGGAAGAGATAGGTGGTTCGTGAAAAGGGAGTGGAGGGGAGGAAAAGAGAGATTAGAGGAACAAAAAGAAAATATAGGAGAAAGAAGGTGAGAGTAAGTGGGAGAGGAAGGATAAGAGTAAGGGTGGATAGGGATAGAGAGAGAGAGAGAGGGGTAGAGAGAGTCAACACGGCCCCTAGGAGCCAGAGGCCAGGCTGCCGTCAGGTCAAGTCAGCCTCACATGTATTTGAGCGGCGCTCGTTGTCGTATAATACTCAGTAATTGGCCATTAGCCCGTGCACCAGAGCTCGGCTTGGGCCGCCCTGTCCAGACTCCTCACCTGGGAGATACTGCCTCCGACTGTCTACCTGTCCGCCTGACTGCTTGCCTGACTGCCTGTCTATCTGTCTGCCTGTCTATTTGTCTGCCTGCCTGCCTGCCTGTCTATCTATCTGCCTGCCCGCCCGCCTGCCTGCCTGCCTGCCCGCCTGCCTGCCTGCCCGCCCGCCTGACTGACTGCTTGCTTGACAGCCTGCCTGCCTGCCTGCTTGCTTGACAGCCTGCTTGCTTGCCTGCCTGCTTGCCTGCCTGCCTGCCTGCCCGCCCGCCCGCCTGCCTGCCTGCCTGCCTGCCTGTCTAACTGCCTGCCTGCCTGCCTGCCCGCCCGCCTGCCTGCCTGCCTGCTCGGCCGCCCGCCTGCCTGCCTGCCTGCCTGCCTGTCTAACTGCCTGCCTGCCTGCCTGCCTGTCTAACTGCCCGCCCGCCCGCCTGCCTGCCTGCCTGTCTAACTGCCTGCCTGCCTGCCTGCCCGCCCGCCTGCCTGCCTGCCTGCCTGCCTGCTCGGCCGCCCGCCCGCCCGCCTGCCTGCCTGCCTGTCTAACTGCCTGCCTGCCTGCCTGCCTGCCTGCCTGCTCGGCCGTCCGCCTGCCTCCATAACTGCTTTCATCATTGCTTGTTTACCAGCATGACTGCTTGCCTGTAAAGACAGTAGAAGCAGCAGCCTAATCCAAGAGAGGATTAGTAACAGGGCGAGGAAGAGGAAGAGAAGAAGAAATGGGAGATTAAGACGAAAAACCATAAAAAGAAGAAAAAGAACATTAATAATAATAATAATAATATTATTAATAATAATTATTATTATTTAATAATAATTACTTGGTATTATTATAAACTAGGACGAAAAAAAGAGAATTTGAATAAGAACTCAACCACTTGGGGTGGACGGTAGAGTGACAGTCTGGCTTCATGCAGGTCGACGTTCAATCCCCCGACCGTCCAAGTGGTTGAGCACCGTTCCTTCCCCCTCGTCCCATCCCACATCCTTATCCTGACCCCTCGTCCCATCCCACATCCTTATCCTGACCCCTCGTCCCATCCCACATCCTTATCCGGACCCCTCGTCCCATCCCACATCCTTATCCTGACCCCTCGTCCCATCCCACATCCTTATCCTGACCCCTCGTCCCATCCCACATCCTTATCCTGACCCCTCGTCCCATCCCACATCCTTATCCTGACCCCTCGTCCCATCCCACATCCTTATCCGGACCCCTCGTCCCATCCCACATCCTTATCCTGACCCCTTCCCGGTGCTTGATAGTCGAAATGAGTTGGCGCTTTCTCAAAATTAATTACCTGACCTTGAAGAAGAACAATAACTTGATGAAGAACAAGTTGAAGATATATTTGTAGTAGAGTAACAGTCTATAAGACTCATAACTATGCTGTATAACCCCATGGTTATGTAGCCCTAATTCTGAGGGTCTCTAGCGATGTTTCTCAGGGCCCTAGACATGTTTCTTAGGGCCCTAGACATGTTTCTCAGGGCTCTAGAGATAACTCTCAGGGCCCTAAAGATGTTTCTCAGGGCCCTAGACATGTTTCTCAGGGCTCTAGAGATAACTCTCAGGGCCCTAAAGATGTTTCTCAGGGCCCTAGACATGTTTCTCAGGGCTCTAGAGATAACTCTCAGGGCCCTAAAGATGTTTCTCAGGGCCCTAGACATGTTTCTCAGGGCTCTAGAGATAACTCTCAGGGCCCTAAAGATGTTTCTCAGGGCCCTAGACATGTTTCTCAGGGCTCTAGAGATAACTCTCAGGGCCCTAAAGATGTTTCTCAGGGCCCTAGACATGTTTCTCAGGGCTCTAGAGATAACTCTCAGGGACCTAAAGATGTTTCTCAGGGCCCTAGACATGTTTCTCAGGGCTCTAGAGATAACTCTCAGGGCCCTAAAGATGTTTTTCAGGGCCCTAGACATGTTTCTTAGAGCTCTAGAAATATTTCTCAGGTCCCTAAGATGACTCTCAGGGTCCTTGAGATGACTCACCCTGAAGCAGGTGAAGCAGGGGAGGTAATGGAGCGGAGAAGGGTGCTAAGGAAGAGACGAGAAGAAGAGATGGGGAAGCTGGGGAAGGAATAGGGAGGCTGCTAGAGGAATCAGTGATAATAAGTCAGGTACAGGGCCCCCAAGAGGATGGTGACACCATCTCCGCTGATCGCCGTGAGGCTTCAGAGTATGGTATACCAACATGTAGTCAGAGACAAACGCCCGGAGGTACGACGCACGACTGACGTACGACGCACGACTGAGAGACGCGCGCGAACATTGCAGGGAGGAACACGCGCGCCTCCTGGACAGTGGGAGGTGCAACTTCCGGGTTGATATTGTAGATCAGCGCGCGAGGCCGCGGTGGACTCACGGGACCAAGTGTAGAACGAACATGCGTACACACACACACACACACACACACACACACACACACACACACACACACACACACACTATTGCCACACACACACACACACGCACACACATGGGGGACCTAAATCACGATTGGGAAACGAGGAATCCCCATGGCGGGGAGGAGACCTGGGGAGCGAAGCTGGTAGACGTTATTGACACACAGCATGTGAAAGAAGATACACGCCCAGCCATCTCATTATCACTCAGAATGTAGAAGACACACACACACACTAGTGACCACAGCCTTTGACACACACACACACGCACACACACAGCAAAGGTGAGAAGCACACACACACACACACACACACACACACACACACCATATACCACCCCATTCCATGGAGTGTTCACTGGGAGGTGCCCGGGTTGATATTGTAGATCAGCGCGCGAGGCCGCGGTGGACTCCCCTACCTGAATCACACGACACACACACACACAGGCTGCAGAGATGGTCACACACACATCACACACACACACACACACACACACACACACAGGCACACACACACACACACACACACACACACACACACCCCACCCCACCCCACCCCCTACCTGCCCCCTTCATTGCACAACTGGTCTTGTTTTGGGTGGGGAAAGGAGGCGTAATAGGTAATGGAGAGGGCTAGGTGGGTAATGGAGAGGGCTAGGTGGGTAATGGGGAGGATGAAACGTTGTACTTGGCGAGAGGTTGATGTTAGGATAGTGGGGAGGGATTTAATTAAGGGAGTTTAGGATATAATGGGTAAGGTTTTGCTTGGATGGGGGAAGAAAATTGTATAAGAAAAGGACAGAAATTTCGCCCCAAAATTATCCTCCCAGTCAGCACTTAGCTAGTGTGTTATTGTGCTTTCTGATAAACAGGAACAGGCAACGAGGCCCCCACACCCTGATTCCGCACCGGCCCGTCCACCACCACATCCTCACCAACGACAGACACCACAGAAGCACCAGGCACTGTAACAGCATCATCCTCAGAGGACACCGAACCCTCAGGTTTCCCCACGTCAGCGACACCACCACGGAGTGACGACTCGGGAGACCTCCTCGTGCATTTCAGGTCAGGTGGCAGGTCCTCCAAACTAAAACCCTCCAGCTGTGGACGAGACGGACGGACATCCACTAACGACACAGCAGCCACAGCCGCCCCATCAGAGATACGGGTAACCCCTCACTTGCACAACCGCCTCAGGGCCATGCACCACATCAGCCGCGGAGACCACCGGAGGCATCAGAGCAACCACCACATCAGGCTGCACAGCGTGAACATCCACACACACATCAGGAACCATACAGCCCCTGGACCGGAGCAGCGACTTCCCCCGGCGGCCCAACGCACACAACAACAGAGACCCAGGAGCACCAGACAGCACACCGCCATTACACACGGCCGACGACACAGGCACCGGTACCACTGGAAAAACCATCGCCACGTCCCTCGCAGCTGGAGGACGAGGAACAGTCACACACGCAGCCTCCACGACACATGCAGCGCCATCAGGGGGAGTCTGCAGAAAATGTGGACAAAGCACAACAACCCCAGTAGGGTCCTCTGCAGCAGAAGGACCCCTTAGTCACACCAGTAGAGAACCCACGTCCGCATCACCACACACAGAAGCCTCCAGAGGGGGAAAATCCTCCTCTCGGAAGAGATTCACTCTCGCCACTACACCAGCCCGTCAAACAGCAGCCAGGTGGCCCGACAAGCCGCACCTAAAACAAGTGTGAGGGTGACCAGCATAAAAACACCGGCTGGAGAACCCTATTAGTACCATAGAGGACGGAATATCAGCCTTAAATTGCATAGTAAGTGTCCGCGTCCCATTCACCACGCCCTTCAGCCAGGCAGTGGAAATCACATTCAGTCGGAAGTGTAATACACGCCCGTATTTCCCACCAAAAAAAAAACGACGCAAACAGGTCATCTGGAAATTCAAAAGGCGCACCATGCACTCACATAAGTCATCGGAACACTGCGATCCGAAACTGCCACAGTCCCAGTATCCCCAGGTAACGTACAGGTGCGCCCGTCATAACTCCAGACAAAATCCGTGAAAACTGCCGTGGAATGAAATTTGGACACCACCCACGTCGGCCACTGCAACACGCATGACATTTAACAAGGCCACGTCCACTGCCGGATAATCCATCAGGCCGGAGAACTCCAGCCCTGCCGAGAACGTCCTCCTCACAGCGGTCAAGAGCAACCCCATCATGCAGGCCCACACCACAGTCGCTGGGGGCCGCAGTGTCGCCACCAACAACCGTTCACATCACTTGGTGGGTAGAGACTGCTGGAGCAAGGCCGAGGCCGAGACTGCTGGACAAGGCCGAGGAGGAGGCGGCAAACCGGGAGTCCCCCTAATATTTGGCGTCCAAATATTCCAAGCATTCCTCATCTTACCGAGGACCTCTGAAGGATAGTCCTCACCGTATGCAATATTATGTCTGTTAAGCAGAGCTGAGGGGAAATTACATGAATGACCAGTAAACAAATGAAGGGGTTGGGTGTTAATCGATTGGTGGATGGCAGCATTCAAAGCTAACTGAACATAGGGTAGGTGGTCATCCCATGAATTTGCATCATGTTCAGCAAGGATTGCAAGAATATCCTTGACTGAACGATTAGTACGTTCCGTCATACCGTTTGCTTGTGGGTGGTAGGCTGTTGTAAAAGCCGAAGTTGTCTCTAAAATTCTACAAACTTCCCTAAAAATATTTCCATTGAATCCCTTACCCTCGGGCTGGCGAGCGGCGAATCCTGGGGAGCACCTTAGTCACTCACAGGGTAGAGTTCCTCAAACCGGGCCTTGCCCCCGCGGCAAGTAAGATAAGCTGGCCATTCCCTGGATCTTCAATCGGTCTGTCCGCAGGCACTATGAGTACCAGGCTCCCTGCTTCCGACTTGCCTACCACAAAGGTATAACAGCTTAAGGTCGCCAATCTGACAAGAGGCCAGATAAATTTTTCTATGTGCAGTGGTACGCCTGTTCCAGTCTGCTGATTACTTATTTGTGTCCAGTGCTCAGCTTAACCCCAGGTAAACATGTAGAGAATGGAGAAGGAGCGAAACAAAACACCATAATAAAATCACGAACCGCTCGGGGCAAAATTTGAAAATAAGTACAAAGCTTAACTCAAAACTGAAAATATCTCATGTTTCTGTGTGGCAACACTCCTCAATAAAAGTCCTTGATAATGCGGTGACATCCAACTGTATTACTCGCCAGAATTCACTAGGTTATTACTTCTTTTTTTTATGTTTTCTCCCACAGGAGTTCAACATAACTCCACTTACGTAATAATTATTTGAACTTTAACAAGCCACAATTATTCTAGATCCTCTAAATTAAAGAAATAACACATAAATTTCACACTTGATCCGAAATTGTCATAATCTGTGCCCATCTTATCACAACAAATCTCCCACCGTACACTTAAATAATTGATATACACTTCCTATCAACAAGGGGAAAAGGGAAGGAAATCTACCGGGACGATACTAGTGGAAGCACGGAAGCTGTAGTCTTTGCAGCCTGTAGCAGTGGGTTGATGATCCCTCTGGTACTCCGCGTAGATAAGACACGTCTCCTTTTCAAGTTTCTACTCGGGTCTCCTCCTATCACAGGTCGGCGGCTCCTAACACCCGAGTTCCATCGTTGATTACACAAGGAGGCAGCGAATGTCGCCCAAACCTCCATTAGTAATAATAATAATAATAATAATAATAATAATAATAATTTTTATTTAGGCAAAGGTACATACATAAAGAGATTTTACAAAGTTTGTTGGCTTTATAGATAAAAGCTAGTACATACAATGCCTAAAGCCACTATTACGCAAAGCGTTTCGGGCAGGAGACACACTGTCTCACACACTGGTTACTTAGCCCCTCCTCTCTTCTGCTGAAGAGACGGGGAGGGGGGCTAAGATCTTTTCTTAGAGATCCATACCTTGGAGTGGCCCGCGGGTTGACTCTCAATCCTCCAGCGCCGCCTATAGAGACTAACTGGAACACGTCGCTGCTCCACGATGCTGGACCTCTGGTGATCTATCAGTCCAGCTCCTCTATTCTTTCTCGGAAGTCGACCAGACTTCCTCAGAAGTCCTCGTACCCTCTCGAGTGCTGCTTGGGATTACGTCCATCTTATGGCTTAAGTCTAACTAAAACAAGTGACAGTCGTGCGACACACCCTGTCACTCTCTCACTCCCAAACTATTTACAAAGTGGGAAAAGAGCGTGTTAGCCGGGCTCCACAACCAAGTGGATTGTATTGGTATAGTGTGTTGTCGCATTTTCCGGTAGTGTTACTGTATTGTCTGGTAGTGTTGTTGTATTTCCCGGCAGTGTTACTGTATTGTCTGGTAGTGTCACTATATTATCCGGTAATGGTATGCGTCCGTCTTGTCACACCGTTGCTTGAGAGACGGATGAGTGACCTCGCCAGGCGGAGTGGCGGTAGAGGTAGGCAAGACCCCGGCTGCCTTGAGTGGGTTCATGACACCGGTCAAGACAGTCGAGTCAAAACTTGCAAGATTCGGAACTGCCAGAACCACTCGACATGCAACACGATCGTCTAATGCAATACATTGCAAAGTAATGCAATACAATGCAGTGCAGTGCAGTGCAAAGTCATACAACAGCCCAGCCTTCTGTTGTGTATATATATATATATATATATATATATATATATATATATATATATATATATATTTTGGTAGCAGTCTTTCCTGTAGACATATATTATTAAATATGACCGAAAAAGTAAGATTAATAATTCTAACACGAATTTTCTCAATCTTTCGTACATTACGCTTCACTGTTGGAGGTAAATCAAAAATCACTTCTCCAAAATTCATTTTTATTTCTAGTCTGACGCGACACGGGCGAGTTTCGTAAAACTTATTACATTTTCAAAGACTTCACAAATACACAACTGAATAGAACTTGCGTATCTCTGATTTTATATCTACATTTGAGTGAGGTGGGAGGGGTGATGTGGCATTAACACAAGACAGAACAATAGGGGATATTAATAGGGTATTAAAAGTATCAACACAAGACAGAACAGAAACAATGGGTATTGAATAGAAGTGTTTGTAGAAAGCCTATTGGTCCATATTTCTTGATGCTTCTATATTGGAGCGGAGTCTTGAGGTGGGTAGAATATAGTTGTGCAATAATTGGCTGTTGATTGCTGGTGTTGACTTCTTGATGTGTAGTGCCTCGCAAACGTCAAGCCGCCTGCTATCGCTGTATCTATCGATGATTTCTGTGTTGTTTACTAGGATTTCTCTGGCGATGGTTTGGTTATGGGAAGAGATTATATGTTCCTTAATGGAGCCCTGTTGCTTATGCATCGTTAAACGCCTAGAAAGAGATGTTGTTGTCTTGCCTATGTGACGATAATCTCCTTCAAGAGATTGAGCCTGCTCTTCCCTCCAAAATTACGTCTTCACAATTATATAAAAAGACTATGGAAGAAATGTCCAACAACGACAAAAACACCAGCACCAGCAAGGCTTGCCAGGGTGAGCAGAAACGTATGCAACCAGCCACCTGTTCGAACTCCAACCACCAAACTACCCGTTGATCGCTACGGCTCCGCTGATTGGTCGCCGGTCTGGCTGCACCTGTACTCGCCCCCAATACTACCTGATGTCTGGGGTCGCCCCAACATCAGTCCTCAGAATGTTCCGTGCTTTCGTAGCCAGCACTCCTCCCAGCTAGACTCTAGAGTGTACTGAGAGAGGTGGTGGCTTTAAGCCAATATTCCAGCACCTCCCACTTAACTTTTGTGTTGCACTTCTTGTTATTTTGCCTTAACGTAACTTTTCATTTTGTCATTTAAGTATTCTTATTATTTTGATTCATTGATTTTATTATAAGAATTTGTTTGTGCATTATTTTCATGTTTGATTTATTTAACGTAATTAAAATTTCATTGTTAAAGTTTACTTGTGTTTTGTGTGTCTTCTCCTTACCTTACCACAGACGAAGTTCCAGTTTTTTCTATTTTTTTTTTATAACTATGTGACGAGGCCATACCCCTAGCCTTAAACAGCCGAACACCAACGCGTTACCGTCACAAGTTATATGGGGGCCTGTCCTAGGAGCCTCACTCAGGTACTGGTGCCAAGTGGTAATTTATGGTAAGCGTATTTAACTTTGTTAACGTAGCTTTACTATTTTTCATTCAATTTCATTTTTTATAAGGTGCGGTGTATTGTGCATTACGAGAGTAACATATAGTGAAGGTGAGACAACTTTGGATTACGTGGTGACTGTAGGCCTCAGTCATACTCTTAATTGGTCATCTCTCCCTCCATGTTATTACTCGTATTTACCATCTATGTCCCTTGAATATTTCTCATTCTGACAGATCATCATATTGGTACCCTGGTACTGTGGTCTGCCCCGGGTCAAGAGTACCCAATCTTCTGCAATCTGACTGTAGGAGGACAAAGAGGGCCATAGTTCCTCTAGCTCGAACTTTAGTTGCTGAATTGGGACCTCAGCAGCAGTTCTCGTCACCAGTTGACACCTCGCACCCCTACACGTCAGTCAGAGATGATGATACATACAACGGTAGGGAATTAGCTTATTTTTTCAGAGCACAAAAGTTCGCTAATTCTGTAAGTATCATATTAAATTCAGTGGGAAAAACTTGCTTTATGTCCTATAGAGACTTGGCAAGGTATGCCTACATCCTTGGACTACCAATTTTACTTTTGAAGCATTTAACTGTTTCATTTGTTAGTAGGATTTTCTTGCCCTTATTCTCTTACATGAGTACCGGGTACAAGATTTCCTGCGCCCTTGATTTAATGTAATCATTTAATATCTTTCACTTAACGTTAATTGTTAAAGATCACACAGGATAGGTACCAGTTGCCACGTTGTCCTGTTTCTGACATTTCATTATTGAACATTCGTGTACCTTTATTTGCTAATTTCACCATGTTTCGTCTCCAAACTTTCCGTGCAAATCCAGCAGGTGAAATAGGGACTTTAAGTCGTGCCAAGAGGACTGAACTACAAACTCTTGCACATGAGTATCAACTAGAAGTTCCCTACCAAGCCAACAAAAATGACCTACACAACCTGTTGCTGGATTACTATTTAGAGCAAGGTAAGATAGACTCTGAAACTCATGAAACTTACTATATTGCAGATAAAACTGATTTGGCAACGCTGAAACTCAAACTAGAGCTGGCCAAGATTGAACGTGAGCAGCAAAGGGAAGCCCTCGAACAACAAGAACGAGCTGCTGCCATACGAAGAGAGGAACAAGAACGAGAAATCACCCTCAGAGAACGTGAAGCTGCCTTGAGGAGAGAAGAACATGAACGTGGACTCGCCCTCCAGGAACGTGAGGTTGCACTACTCCAGGAGCGGGAACGAGTACAGCTTGAAACCAAACGACGCGAGTTGGAGATGCAACGCGAACATGACAAGCAACAAGCGACTCTGGCTCTAGAGTGTCGTCAACGGGAATACACGTTGGAAACTTCACACCTCGCTCAACGACAGCAAGCTACTGCCAATCTTCCCGTCAGTTTTAATATATCACATGCAAGTAAGTTAATGCCATCCTTTGTAGAAGCAGAAGTTGATGTGTTCTTTACCACCTTTGAAACCCTTGCTAATCAACTCAGTTGGCCTGTCGACCAATGGGCCACACTTCTCAGAGTCCATCTTACAGGTAGAGCTGCAGTCACACTCAGTACTTTGGCGTCTGAGAATGACTACTACACTCTGAAACAAGCAGTGTTAGACGCCTACCTACTTTCCACCGAAAGTTATAGAAGGAAATTCCGTGACCACCTGAAGGCAAGTACCACTACCTTCCTCGAGTTTGCTAACACGAAACGGAGGTATTTCATGAAATGGCTGGAAGCAGCACATGTCTCTACTTTTACAGAACTCGTCAACCTGATGCTTGTTGAAGAATTCTTGAGACGTGTGCCGCCTCCTGTCCGCCTCTACTTAGCAGATAAAGAAGAAACCGACTACCTGAAGTGTGCTAAGTCGGCTGACACTTACAGCCTCATCCACCGGCTGACACCTGAACCATCCTCCAGTAAGAAGTCGTGGTACAGTTACGAGAAGGTGAGCCCCGATCAAGCTGGTTCACAACTGTACTGCAAATATTGTAGACTCTATGGACATACCATAGACAAGTGTGGTAAGTCTCAATACAAGGGAACCACTGACCAACAACGACCCAAACCAACTCCTCCTAAGTCCGGTAAGCCTGTGATGAATGTTGGTGTTGATGTTAATGATCTTTCTCTTTTCAGTAACCACCTGTATACTGGAACTGTCTCTGCCAACGGTTCAAATCCGGAGGGACGTTTCAAATTGAAGATCTTGAGGGACACAGCGGCTCTACAATCGATCATCTTGAAGTCGGCTGTGCCCAACATAGTCTACACCGGGGAAACAGTCTTCATCACTGACCTCACTGCTACCACTCCATACCCTCTCGCCAGAGTCCACCTGGATTGTCCCTACGTGAACGGGGAAGTCCAAGTCGCCGTCAGGGAAAAGCCTTTTCCCATGCCTGGAGTGCAACTTCTCCTAGGCAACGACTTGGCAGAAGACCTGCAACCGACCAACCTGATCGTCATGGACAAACCCCAGGTGTGTAACTCTGTGCCAAGTAATCCTATTCTCGAGTATGTTCCAGCAGAGGTTCAAGAGAGTGATAAAGTTTCTCCTCCGGTTCTCGTGACCACCCGTGCACAAGCCGCACGTCCACAGCCAGCTGACTCTACTGCTACCGCTGTCCCTCAAGACCCTCAGAAACTACCCCCGCATCTGACCAAGTTGGAGTTCCGTAAGTTGCAGAGGGAAGATCTTACTTTAACACCATTGTTTTTCCAGGCTGAGACTCAACCCGACAGTATTCCTGGGTTCTTCCTAGAGAACGACTTGCTCTACCGCAGATATAGACCCAGTAAACTGAAGGAGGAGGACGATTGGGCCAACACCGAACAACTTGTGATTCCCACCAGCCTGCGGCCCACTATTCTACACCTGGCCCATGGAGCATTCTCCCACTACGGCTTCAACAAGACTTACCATGGGATTCGTCAAGACTACTACTGGCCAGGTATGGTAAACAACGTCAAACAGTACGTAAAACAGTGTCATACATGTCAGATGGCAGGCAAACCGAACGTCTCCATTCCCAGAGCACCACTGATTCCCATACAGGTGCCTGCGGAACCTTTCCACAGACTCATAATAGACTGTGTTGGTCCTTTACCTCGGACCAGTTCAGGTAACGCCTACATCCTAACCATCCTGTGTCCTACCACCAGATTTCCCATAGCAGTTCCAGTGAAGAACATCACGGCTGCTACGGTTATCAAACATCTACAGAAGATCTTCACTCAATACGGATTTCCCAGGGAGATTCAAAGTGACTGTGGCACCAACTTCACCAGTGATCTCTTCAAAAGGACACTGGAGGAGTTCAACATCAAACAGGTATTGTCCAGCCCCTATCATCCTGCTTCACAGGGTTCTCTTGAACGTAGTCATCAGACCATCAAAGCACTCTTGAAAAAGTTTTGTAGTGAAACCTCAAAGGATTGGGATAAGCAGATTGACCTAATAATGTGTATTTTCAGAAGTCTCCCCAATGAGTCCCTAGGAGTATCTCCTTATGAGATGCTCTACGGCCGTAAGTGCCGTACTCCCCTTAAGGCTTTCAAAGACTCTCTCAGAGATGCCACCTTCAGTGAGCATCAGAATGTGCCCCAGTTTCTTCAAAACCTTCAACACATTCTAGAGAGAGTCCACCGCTTTGCCCATGATAATCTATTGAAAGCCCAGGTGAGAATGAAGACTCATTACGACCAGACCAGCAAAGTAAGAAAATTCAAGCCGGGAGACTTCGTCCTTGCTTATTTCCCTATCCCAGGTTCACCTTTACAAAACAGATTTTCAGGACCCTACTGCGTCAAAGAGTGCAGGAATAATAATAATTATGTGATAGAGACTCCTGATAGGCGGCGGAAGACCCAGCTGTGCCACGTCAACCTCCTGAAGCATATAATGGTACTCCTCCCACTGTCTTGACTAATTATTCCACATTCACAGAACCCTACATCCACAGTGAGACCTTCCCAGCTTCTCCTCCCGAAAGCACTGACAAGGAGTCAGCGCTTTCTAATTCCGAAATCCTTAATGATCTTCCCAAATACTTTCAGGATAATCATAGTGCACCTCTCGTCAAGATCTTCAGAGAACATCAAGAGTTGTTCAGAGATGATCCCCAAGAGTGTAATGTTACCCAGCACGACATCCAACTGCTCCCCGACACCCGGCCGATTCGTCAACCCTTCTACCGAATCAGCCCGAGCAAGAAGGAAGTCATGCGTGCTGAGGTGCAATACCTCTTGGATCATGGACTGGCTACACCTTGTGAGTCCCCCTGGGCCTCACCCTGTATCTTGGTGCCCAAACCCCAAGGTAAGGTGCGGTTGTGCACCGACTATCGTAAACTGAACTCTGTCACTGTCAAGGATGCTTACCCCTTGCCAAGGATAGATGACATCCTTGATGCCATTGGTAGTGCCCAGTACTTGTCCCAAGTGGACTTGCTTAAGGGGTACTATCAAGTGTGTCTAACGGAGCGCGCTAAAGAGATATCTGCCTTCATCACTCCTTTTGGACTTTTCAGATATGAACGCCTTCCTTTCGGACTATGTAATGCCCCGGCCACCTTTCAAAGAGCTGTCAACCGTGTCATCCAGGGCTTGGATAACACATACGCCTACCTGGACGATATCGTCGTAGCCTCCAACTCCTGGAGTGAACATCTGCTCCAGCTGCGACGTCTGTTCTCCAAGCTCCTGACAGCCGGCCTCACCATCAACCTGGGCAAGTCCACTTTCGCGAAAGGTAAAGTGCGTTATCTGGGTCATGTTATTGGGAGTGGCAGCATAGCTCCGTTAGACTCACACACTCAAGCCATCCTACAGTATCCACAGCCTACCACCAGGAAGCAGCTCCTGCGCTTCCTTGGTCTTGCCTCTTACTACCGTAGGTTTGTGAGGAATTTCAGTACAGTCGCCACACCTCTAATTCTATTAACCAGTCCCAAGCAACGGTATAATTGGACCATGCAGCAAACCGTTGCTTTCGAACAACTCAAATTCCTCCTCTGTTCTAACCCCATTCTCGCCTCTCCAGATATCACCAAGCCTTTCGTCCTTCATGTCGACGCCAGTGGTACCGGCGTTGGTGGTGTCTTGATGCAACTACGAGGCGAGGAGGTTCTACCTGTCAGCTACTACAGCTACAAACTGAAACCACACCAGAGGAACTACAGCACTATTGAAAAGGAGCTACTATCCATCGTCCTGAACCTCCAACACTTCGCTCCGTACCTACAAGGCGCCAGGTCTACCACCATCTTCTCAGACCACAACCCTCTCCGCTTCCTACATCAAGCCCAATTCACCAACCAGCGTCTTCTACGATGGGCTCTGTATTTACAAGACTTCAACCTGGAGATCCGCTATATCAAGGGTTCTGACAACACCATAGCCGATGCCCTCTCCAGAGTTTATGAAGTAGAAGCGACTCCATCCATTACTCCACCACATAACGACGTACTTCTTCCAGAACCGCAGGCTTCGGGGGAGAGTTGTGACGATAATCTCCTTCAAGAGATTGAGCCTGCTCTTCCCTCCAAAATTACGTCTTCACAATTATATAAAAAGACTATGGAAGAAATGTCCAACAACGACAAAAACACCAGCACCAGCAAGGCTTGCCAGGGTGAGCAGAAACGTATGCAACCAGCCACCTGTTCGAACTCCAACCACCAAACTACCCGTTGATCGCTACGGCTCCGCTGATTGGTCGCCGGTCTGGCTGCACCTGTACTCGCCCCCAATACTACCTGATGTCTGGGGTCGCCCCAACATCAGTCCTCAGAATGTTCCGTGCTTTCGTAGCCAGCACTCCTCCCAGCTAGACTCTAGAGTGTACTGAGAGAGGTGGTGGCTTTAAGCCAATATTCCAGCACCTCCCACTTAACTTTTGTGTTGCACTTCTTGTTATTTTGCCTTAACGTAACTTTTCATTTTGTCATTTAAGTATTCTTATTATTTTGATTCATTGATTTTATTATAAGAATTTGTTTGTGCATTATTTTCATGTTTGATTTATTTAACGTAATTAAAATTTCATTGTTAAAGTTTACTTGTGTTTTGTGTGTCTTCTCCTTACCTTACCACAGACGAAGTTCCAGTTTTTTCTATTTTTTTTTATAACTATGTGACGAGGCCATACCCCTAGCCTTAAACAGCCGAACACCAACGCGTTACCGTCACACCTATATACTGGGTTTTTTGGAGCTTACAGTCCCCAAGTGGGCATTTGAAGGCATAGACGACGTTAGTCTCTTTTAAAGCGTTCTGTTTTGTGTCTGGAGAGTTTCTCATGAGTAGGCTGGCCGTTTTTCTGGTTTTATAGTAAATCGTCAGTTGTATCCTCTGATTTTTGTCTGTAGGGATAACGTTTCTATTAACAATATCTTTCAGGACCCTTTCCTCCGTTTTATGAGCTGTGGAAAAGAAGTTCCTGTAAAATAGTCTAATAGGGGGTATAGGTGTTGTGTTAGTTGTCTCTTCGGAGGTTGCATATATATATATACATATATATATATATATATATATATATGTATATATATATATATATATATATATATATATATATATATATATATATATATATATATATATATATATATATATATATATATATATATATATATATATATATATATATATCGACGTACAACAAAGTTAGAAAGTAGAAATTTGAACTATTGAGTTGTACAAACCGGAAAATTATATTTTTACTTGTGTTGCTTTTACAAACTAACCTCACCTAACCTTCCTAGACCTAACACACAATATCTAAGGCCTAACATAGTACATATATGTGCTATACTAGGCCTACGAATATTTAAGTTTGTTTTTTAGCTTCATTTATTTTAAAAGAATTCATTACTGGTCAGTATACTACTATCTAAGAGGTAATTATGTACGAATTCGTGACTATTGACGACAGTCACAATAGGTACTATCTTAACAGCAGGATGGGTTGCATATAGTGCTATGCAATGTTATAAAAAGAAATGCAATTCGTGTTTAGTTTCTATTGCTTGTCTCTGCCTAGCCTCCAGAGGAGGTTGTGATGAGTCTTCTGTTGGTGGGAAGACCGTGGGTATTGAACTTTGTCTGGTAGGGGTGACTGGCTGACTGAGGTGACTGGGTGACTGGCTGACTGAGGTGACTGGCAGGCTAAGGGTATAAGAAAGGGACCGTATGTTGTCTGCTTCCACCACGTCACTGTCTAATGGCATGGACACTCAGTTACCACCCATTAGAGCTTGTGGAACCAGACATTAGGAGTACGTTGACCAGACCACACACTAGAAGATGAAGGGACGACGACGTTTCGGTCCGTCCTGGACCATTCTCAAGTCGATTGTGGTCCAGGAGAATGGTCCAGGACGGGACCGAAACGTCGTCGTCCCTTCACTTTCTAGTGTGTGGTCTGGTCAACATACTTCAGCCACGTTACTGTGACTCATCGCCTGCAGACATTAGGACTTATACCCACCGTGCCCAAGTCCAAAGTGTATAGCAAAGATAACTGTGTAATACATTCCAGGAAGTATACTTACATGTTGTGAATAAGTGAAGTTTGATATACTACACTGTTAACTCAAGTCCAGGTTTTGAGGTCTTAATAATATCTCTTTTTAAATCCTGTATCAATAGTGTTTGCAAATTACAACCAAGTTCCCGATATATTTTGAACCTGTAAGTTTAATGGCTACAATACTTATATGCTTTCATAAGGTATGTTGTTGTTGTTTAAGATTCGCAACCTAGAACAAAAAAGTTCCAAGTAGCACGGGCTATGGTGAGCCCGTAGATCATAAGGTATTGTTGGGAAAAGCCTTCGCCTACTGTAAGGGAGGGTTGGCCCTCTGGCTTATTGTCTGAAATTTAACCTTTCTCTTGGAACCTTCAGGAATATTACTTGAGTCTTATTCACCTCTGAGGAGTCTTGCTAGTGTCCTTAGCGAGCATTATATTTACTTTTCCTTGCTTTATTAAGTAAAGGCGAGTAGAGAGAGGCTCATGCATTACTGGGGTGACTGGTTGGCTGGGGGGTGACTGGTTGGCTGGGGGGTGACTGGTTGGCTGGGGGTGACTGGTTGGCTCGGGGGTGACTGGTTGGCTGGAGGTGACTGGTTGGCTGGAGGTGACTGGTTGGCTGGGGGTGACTGGTTGGCTGGGGGTGACTGGTTGGCTGGGGGTGACTGGTTGGCTGGGGGTGACTGGTTGGCTGGGGGGTGACTGGTTGGCTGGGGGGTGACTGGTTGGCTGGGGTGACTGGTTGGCTGGGGGGTGACTGGTTGGCTGGGGGTGACTGGTTGGCTGGGGGGTGACTGGCTGGCTGGGGTGACTGGTTGGCTGGGGGGTGACTGGCTGGCTGGGGTGACTGGTTGGCTGGGGGTGACTGGCTGGCTGGGGGGTGACTGGCTGGCTGGCGGTGACTGGCTGGCTGGGGGTGACTGGCTGGCTGGGGGGTGACTGGCTGATTTTATATTTATCTGTTAGTTTGAGCACACATTTACGAGCTATTAGTAGTAGATAAAGATACTAGTAACCCCCCCCCAACCTCTCACCGCCTCCACCCCCCTCTCACCCCTCCCACCCCCTATCACCCCTCCCACCCCCCTTCCACCTTCCAGATGCCCTCTTTCATCTCCAGATAATTTCCCCATTCCATCCAAGTGAAGTCTCCCTTTGAACCTCACCTAGTCCCTCCCCCCTCCCACATCCACCTCTCCCATCTCTGTGTCAGCCGCCACTGTTTCCCATCAATGGGTAACAAGGGATGGGAACTACCCCCCATCCCACTGAGACAGTTCAACCCCTGAGTGACCAACAGCCACTGCGAGTGGCTATGCGCTTTCTGGTACAATCTCACTAGGTGGCGTGTTTGGAGGGAGGGTGTTACGGGATCACCATAGCCCGTGCTACTTGGAACTTGTTCCGAGTAGCTGAATCTATAACAGTCTTAACGTGTCCACACGACCTTGCAGACCCGTGCGAGGAGGTGTCGTGCACGGAACGACAGACGTGCCAGCTGGACCGCGAACGACGACCCAGCTGTCGCTGTAACGACGTCTGCGCCAAGGACTACGACCCCATCTGCGCGTCGGACGGCAAGACCTATTCGTAAGTAGCCGGAGCTGCTTGTATTGTGTGTTAGAATGTGTATTAGAATGTGTTAGTGTGAGTTAGAGACGGTGTTAGTGTGTTAGAATGTGTTACGTTGTGTTAGCGGCGGTATTAGTGTGTGTTAGACTGTGTTAATGTGTTAGAATGGGTTATAGTGTATTAGAGTTTGTTAGGATGTGGTAGAGTGTGTTAAAATGTGTTATCGTGTGTTAGAATACGTTAGTGTGTGTTAGTGGTGGTCAGAGTACGGTAACAAAGAAGCGTTAGGTGTTCCAACATAATGTTGTGTTGTGGGGTGAGGTATGTTGTGAATGTTTAGTATACTAAGGAACCAGTAGGTATACTAAGAAATATTCAGGTATACTAAGGAATGTTTAGGTATTCTAAGGAATGTTTATATATACTAAGAAATGTTTAGGTATACAAAGGAATGTTTAGGTATACTAAGAAATGTTTAGGTATACAAAGGAATGTTTAGGTATACTAAGAAATGTTTAGGTATACTAAGAAATGTTTAGGTATTCTAAGGAATGTTAGTGGTTATCTTCTGTCATGATATAATGGTGAAATACAAACACTAATTTCACAGACGTATTATCTATACTCTAGGTACTCTAGATAACAAGACTCTAGGTACTCTAGATAACAAGACTCTAGGTACTCTATATTAAATGTTACAGAATTTCTGTTCAATGGCCACTTCAATGTCAAAATTAACGTGCAATTTGGTCTAATCGGTGTAATTAGGTCGTATTGCAATGAGGTGGAGGCTCATATTCATTGACATACAGAACAGAGGATCATACACAAAATAATAGGTCTAAATTATAGAGTTGAACATTTATATTATGAACATGAGGTAATGTTCTACTGCTTGAAACGAGTCTGGTTTCAAAACCTGTCCCAGGGTATGTTGAGATGTGGGTTTTCTATCTGCATGAACATCTTGTGACGTGTTCTCTACCTGCATGGACTTGTTTTTACGTGTTCTTTACCTGCATGAACGTGTTCTGACGTGTTTTCTAGCTGCATGAACATATTGTGACGTGTTCTGTACCTGTATGAACATGTTTTGACGTGTTCTGTACCTGCATGAACATGTCTTGACGTGTTTTTTAGCTGTATGAACATGTTGTGACGTGTTCTGTACCTGTATGAACATGTTTTGACGTGTTCTGTACCTGTGTGAACATGTTTTGACGTGTTCTGTACCTGTATGAACATGTTTTGACGTGTTCTGTACCTGTATGAACATGTTTTGACGTGTTCTGTACCTGTATGAACATGTTTTGACGTGTTCTGTACCTGTATGAACATGTTTTGACGTGTTCTGTACCTGCATGAACATGTTTTGACGTTCTGTACCTGCATGAACATGTTTTGACGTGTTCTGTACCTGTATGAACATGTTTTGACGTGTTCTGTACCTGTATGAACATGTTTTGACGTGTTCTGTACCTGCATGAACATGTTTTGACGTGTTTTCTAGTTGTATGAACATATTTTGACGTGTTCTGTACCTGTATGAACATGTTTTGACGTGTTCTGTACCTGTATGAACATGTTTTGACGTGTTATGTACCTGTATGAACATGTTTTGACATGTTTTCTACCTGCAGGAACGAGTGTGTAATGAAGGTGGAGGCATGCAAGGCCAGGAAGTCCCTCTCAATCATCTACCGCGGCGCCTGCGATGTGGGTAAGTGGCTGTTGTTGTTCCTTAAGGTGTTGCATGGTCATACTGTTCCTTAGTGTTCCTGCTGGGCGGAGGATACATCGCTCCAGGTGTGTGGGTGTGAGACCAGGTGTGTGTGGGAGCAGCGAACATACACCAGACTGTGGGTGGTGCAGGGGTTGTGAGGGAGGGGTTGGAGGGGGGAATTAGAGGGGGGAGAGCACTTGTGAGGTGGGAGGGGAAGGGGGAGGAAATATGTTGATTTATTGCCTAAGCTCCGGGATGCATCAGGGAACTTCGCTGGCCTCAGTAAAGTTGTGATTTATGTGACTAGAGGAAGATCACACTGAGCCACCGGCACCCAAATCATTCTCTCTCTCTCTCTCTCTCTCTCTCTCTCTCTCTCTCTCTCTCTCTCTCTCTCTCTCTCTCTCTCTCTCTCTCTGTCTCTGTCTCTCTGTCTCTCTGTCTCTCTGTCTCTCTGTCTCTCTGTCTCTCTCTCTCTCTCTCTCTCTCTCTCTCTCTCTCTCTCTCTCTCTCTCTCTCTCTCTCTCTCTCTCTCTCTCTCTCTGTCTCTGTCTCTCTGTCTCTGTCTCTGTCTCTCTCTCTCTCTCTCTCTCTCTCTGTCGTCTCTGTCTCTGTCTCTGTCTCTCTCTCTCTCTCTCTCTCTCTCTCTCTCTCTCTCTCTCTCTCTCTCTCTCTCTCTCTCTCTCTCTCTCTCTTCTCTCTCTCTCTCTCTCTCTCTCTCTCTCTCTCTCTCTCTCTCTCTCTCTCTCTCTCTCTCTCTCTCTCTCTCTCTCTCTCTCTCTCTCTCTCTCTCTCTCTCTCTCTCTCTCTCTCTCTCTCTCTCTCTCTCTCTCTCTCTCTCTCTCTCTCTCTCTCTCTCTCTCTCTCTCTCTCTCTCTCTCTCTCTCTCTCTCTCTCTCTCTCTCTCTCTCTCTCTCTCTCTCTCTCTCTCTCTCTCTCTCTCTCTCTCTCTCTCTCTCTCTCTCTCTCTCTCTTCTCTCTCTCTCTCTCTCTCTCTCTCTCTCTCTGTCTCTCTCTCTTTCTCTCTTCTCTCTTTCTCTCTCTCTCTCTCTCTCTCTCTCTCTCTCTCTCTCTCTCTCTCTCTCTCTCTCTCTCTCTTCTCTCTCTCTCTCTCTCTCTCTTCTCTTTCTCTCTCTCTCTCTCTCTCTCTCTCTCTCTCTCTCTCTCTCTCTCTTCTGATAGGCCGTGACACTATCTGACCAACCAAACCGGTATAATTCAGCCCAGGTCAAAAATAAAGACTAAAATAGACTTTCCGCGTATATACACAGCGAGATTCGGGGTCTATACGGTGCACTTGGGGTGGACGGTAGAGGGACGGTCTTGCTTCCTGCAGGTCGCCGTTCAATCCCCGGCCGTCCAATCAAGTGGTTGGGCACCATTCCTTCTCACCCCCCCCCGGTCCCATCCCAAATCCTTCCCCCTTGACCCCCTTGACCCCCTTGACCCCTTCCCAAGTGGTATATAGTCGTAATAGCTTGGCACTTTCCTCTCTGCTAATTCCATTTCATTCTTGTTTACTGATTTTATGATGTGTGTGGAGTTGCAGGATTGAACCCGTGCGACGGGTTGTCGTGCCTGCCGGGGGAGGAGTGCAAGATTGACGTGTTCGGCATCGCCCGCTGCGAGTGTCCTCCGGCCTGTGAGCCCGTCGTACGACCCGTCTGCGGCTCCGACCGCTCGACGTACGACAATTTGTGTGAGCTTCAGCGCTCCGTCTGCGTGAAGCAGACCGATATTGTCGTCAGCTACGTCGGCGTCTGCGGTGAGGAAAACCCCCTTTTATATTTTTATTTAATTTTATATTAATTAAACCTATTTGATTTACTTTGAAATAGGGAGCGTGTTTAGTTTAAATATTTACAAAGCTTCCAATGGAATCATTACACACAAATTTTAAGATAAATTAACTCCTTTTTCCTTAAAAAAACAAACAAATTATAAATATACGTTTATTGAATTTTCAGGGCTGATTTTTTGTTGTTGTAATGAATAATGTGATAGATTGTGGATAATGACGAGAGTTAGGTGTTGTAAATTGTTGACCAGACCACACACTAGAAGGTGAAGGGACGACGACGTCCGCAGGGGTTGTAAAGTTATCATGTGGTGAAGCTATAGGGTAATGCTTTTGTTCCTCCTGCCTCGCCTGCTGCAGGAGAGGAGGGCCCCTGCGCCGGACACGTGTGTGGGCACCGGGGCGTGTGTGTGGAGCGGCAGGGGCGCCCCGTGTGCGAATGCCCGCAGTGTCCGGCGCACCTCGACCCCGTCTGCGGCACTGACGGCATCTCCTACGACAACGAGTGCCTCCTGCGGGCGGAGTCCTGTAGGATCCACCGGGACATCCCCGTCAGATACAGAGGACGCTGCAGTGAGTATCCCAGCGACGTTCAAGGGGGTATATGCCCGGTGGTACGCCTGGGAAAAGGATTTCTCCTGTGGGTTATATTTTGATGACAGGGGAGTGACCAGGGGCTTAAAGCTAGTCATCAACTCAACACACATGTTGAATTGATGACTCTTACCTCATCATGAGAGAAGTAGTCTCTCTCTCTCTCTCTCTCTCTCTCTCTCTCTCTCTCTCTCTCTCTCTCTCTCTCTCTCTCTCTCTCTCTCTCTCTCTCAACATTCATACATAATTCATTTAACCTTGCATTACTGCTAGTTAAAATGTTTTGAACAGAGGCAAGTAGGACAGACAAGTGAAGGTCAGAGGTCACAGCCCTGCAAACTTAACATGTTATTACGTTGAGAAAATAACCAACTCCTCGGGTGTTTAATTGGGTTTTCTGAAACCTTAAGTTCTGTCATTAAGAAAATGAATCATGCCATTGAGATTAATGGCGATTGGGTGTTCATTTAAGTTGGCAATAGACGTTAAGGGTCAACATTAAAGGGGATATAATGACATTGTCACATATTTAACTTCGTCTGGGATTCATTATAAATGGTTCTGATGTTGATAATGAGCTGAATTATAAGAGCTAAGAGCTCTTGTTCTCTTGTTCTCTAAGAGCTAAGAGCTGCTGCCCTACATCAGGTCATCCGAAGCTTCACTCTGCAAACTGTGAATTTTTAATCCTAACTTTACAGTACTCGAGTATCAATAATTACCTCTCGTTACTTGCCTATCTGTATTTGCCAATCAGTACTGGCCAATCAGTATTTGCCAATCAGTTCTTATTTATACGGTGATCAAGGAATACTGTCGTTTGTTGAACTTGTTATCTAAGACTTTTTGTCAGCAAAAAAGCTAGCGCTCGCTCGCTCTCTCTCTCTCTCTCTCTCTCTCTCTCTCTCTCTCTCTCTCTCTCTCTCTCTCTCTCTCTCTCTCTCTCTCTCTCTCTCTCTCTCTCTTTTGTATACCTTTCGTCTATCAACCTACTTCTCCTTCTCCTCCTCCTCCTCCTCCTCATAATCTTAAGACTCCAGCACTAGACACACAAACACGACTCTATTAATTATCTATTAATTAAGCATCATCTATTAATTAACTATTTACATTATCATGCTTATTTTAACATTTTCCTGATAGTTTCTGGCATTACCATGGTAATTACTATGACTATAATAACGGTAATTATTATTAACATTTAATCACGCAGTTTTTTTAAATTACTTTGTATAAAGAAGTAATTTAAATTTGTTTTTAAAATGTCGCTTCAGAGTGTATTACATTTATTCTGATTTTAATTTCTAAAGTGTTATTTTAATCAATTACATTTAACATATTTTTTCCCTAGTCTGTCTGACGTAAATCATTCTAATACTATACAATTTTTTTATCTTAAAAATTTTATTTTCAATCCTAATTTTCCTAATTTTTCAGTTAAAAATTGGGTTAATATGTCATAAAGTCTAATTAAAAGTTTTGCTAAGACTTCATAGATTGATAATATTTTTTTTGTTCAAATTCGTAATTAGTTAGGATAAGTGACGTGAATATTTTTGTATTTAAATGTTTTAATTTATTAATTTGCAGTTATCTCAGAGGAAAGCATCGTTCTTACAGGTAATGATTTGATTAATTAACCGGTGCACACCCCCCTCTCTTACACCTGATCTCCACACCTGGTCCCCCCCACACCTGTTGCTAGTATCTTCACACCTGTTGCTAGTATCTCCACACCTGTTGCTAGTATCTCCACACCTGTTACTAGCACCCTACACCTGTTGCTAGTATCGTCACACCAGTTACTAGCACTCTACACCTGTTGCTAGTATCTTCACATCAGTTACTAGCACCCTATACCTGTTGCTAGTATCTCCACACCTGTTACTAGCACCTCACACCTGTTGCTAGTATCTCCACACCTGTTGCTAGTATCTTCACGCCAGTTACTAGCACGCTACACCTGTTGCTAATATCTTCACATCAGTTACTAGCACGCTATACCTGTTGCTAGTATCTCCACACCTGTTACTAGCACCTTACACCTGTTGCTAGTATCTCCACACCTGTTGCTAGTATCGCCACACCTGTTGCTAGTATCGCCACACCTGTTGCTAGTATCTCCACACCTGTTGCTAGCACCTCACACCTATTACTAGCACCCCACACATGTTGCTAGTATCTCTACACCTGTTGCTAGTATCTCCACAGCTGTTGCTAGTATCTCCACACCTGTTGCTAGTATCTCCACAGCTGTTGCTAGTATCTCCACTTGTTGCTAGCACCCCACACCTATTACTAGCACCTCACACCTATTGCTAGTATCTTCACACCCGTTACTAGCACCCCACACCTGTTGCTAGTGTCTTGACAACTGTTGCTAGCCCCCCACGATTGGTAAGAGTACTCCCACACACCTGACCTCCACCACCCCTTCCCCCCCCTACCACACACACACACACACACACACATACCTGGTCTAAGATTCAATACGCATTTAAGAATCCACTTGCGGAACCTGTACATCTTTTGTTAATCTTCGGCGACTTCGTTTAGAAAAATTATTAAACCGTCTACGAGAATCAAAACTTTCCAGTCAAATGTTATTAGCCTCCTGGTGGCTCATAAGCGTTATGTATGTAAACAAAACCGCCAAAGGCTGAGGAAAGGTGTAGAGGTTTGTAAATACACGAGTAAATGCTTGTTGACTTCTAGCCATGTCTCCCAACACGAAGCTAAGACGCCCCTACGAAGCGTTTTCTCTAAACATTTCCCGGCGCCATTTTCTCTCGGGTTGGGGGGGAAGCGACGAGGCAGCGCCGCAGTAGGAAGAGATGTTAATAAAAGTTTTATTTTCTGTATCGAGTCAAAAGTTTGGCGAGAGATTTGTAGCTGGATATTCTTTGATTTTGTTTCTGCGAGTTGGTAACAAAAAAGTTGGCCTCTGCTAGAGTTATTTTGACTCTGGAAACTTTATCCTGTAAAACGCATGGCGTTTGTTTTATTTTAGAAAACGGACTGAAGGGTATCTCAAACATTTTCAGAATCCTCATGAGATTTATAACAATTTGTACATTTCATTGCAGTTCTCACACATTAAGACCTATGTTCTTTGCGGTGCACCTATGATCTTTTAAAGGAGAAACTCACTTACGAGGTGTTGGTTTGTGACAAAGAAATATGTAATATACGAAATGTTTTCATTCCTGTCTCTGTCCGGGTCTGCGCCCCCCTGTCCTCCTCGCTTTATACACGGTGTTGGCGAACCCCCCTCAGACTGTGCCTCTTCACCCACACACATCACCTTACCTAGGTTTTTCCTCTCCACTTCTGACATGTTTCCTTCCTTTTCTTCCCCTCTTCCCTCGCCTCCCCTTCCCCGCCCCCCCCCCCCTCTCTCACACCTCTCCCTCCCGTCTCTCACACCTCTCCCTCCCGTCTCTCACACCTCTCCGTCTTCCTCCACTCAGCGGGATGTGAGAACAAGCAATGTGACTTCTACGGTGTGTGTGAAGCTGAGGAGAGCGGGGCGGGGCGCTGCGTGTGTCCTGAAGGATGTGTCAAGGTAAGTGGCCATACCTCTGGCAAGTTCAGACATTCCTGTCATGTGTCAAGACAACTTAATTCTGACTGTCGCTTGTCCAAAGAATTTGATGGAGAAATTGATGCAATGGTGAGGGGGGAAGGGAACCATCAGGGGGACAGTGCCAAGCCATTGGGCCTATATAACACACATGGAACAGTTGACGGGTGTGCTAACTGTCTGTCTCTCTCCTGCTGGGGTACAGGTAGAGAGCAAGGTGTGTGGGACGGACGGCATCACCTACCTCAACGAGTGTCTCCTGAAGGTCGCAGCTTGTCGCAAGCAGCAGTTTATCATCGTGGCTTCCAGAGGAGACTGTGGTGAGTCTTCCAGGAGTTTTCTTCCTCTTCCAGGGGGTCTCCTTCATCTTCCAGGGTCCACCAGGCTGTTGCTTGGAGCGGCCCACATATCCACTACAGCCTATTCTAAAGCACTTCTTGCAAGAACTTATCTAAGTGCCTCTTGAAGACATCCACCTTCGTTCCGGGAATAATTCTAATGCTTGCTGGGAGGGTGTTGAACAGCTGTGGTCCTCTGGTGTTCACACATACTGTTACTCACCTGTTCCTCCCAGAGTCTTTTATTCATCTGCTCCTCCTAGAGTCTGTTACTCAGCTGTTCCTCCAAGAGTCTGTTACTCTGCTGCTTCTAGACATGTCTGCCAACTCCAGTTTGCATTCGAACCTTTCCACATGTCGCGTGAGAATTTGATCATTACTTTTATTGAATATATATTTTGATAGATCGTCAGTGTTTTGATGTATAAATAATATTATTAGTTAAGTAATGTTAAATGATTTAAATTTTGATCAATGTTAATTCATTATTCAGTGACTTATTTTGACAAATATTAACTAGTTAAGATTTGTGAATGCTAGTTTTCTTTAAATGGATGTGAAGAAACTTTTATTTTTTCACCTAGTAACTGTAGCTCCAATTTTAACTGGTATATTTTGATTCTTATTTTGCCATTTAGGGAGAAAATATATATCAGAGGTTTTATGGTCATGTGGTACAGAACTTCGTCTGCAGGTCTGTTCCGCGACAATTCTGTGTCAATAATTCGCGTGTATGTCAACAGATCTGTGTCAATAATTCGCGTGTATGTCAACAGATCTGTGTCAAGGATTTACGTGTATGTTAACAGATCTGTGTCAAGAATTTACGTGTATGTTAACAATTCTGTGTCAATAATTCGCGTGTATGTCAACAGATCTGTGTCAGCATGTGGTGTGCAAGTATGGCGGGCGTTGCGAGGCTGGACGCTGCGTCTGCCCGAGAGACTGTCCCGCCACGCGGGAGCCCGTCTGCGCCTCCAACGGCCACACCTTCGTCAACGAATGCGAGATGCAGAAGGCCGCCTGTGGCCTGGAGGACGGCCTCAGGGTCACCTTCGTCGGGGAGTGTTCCGAGGCCCGCACTTCCGGCGTCAGTAAGTACAAATGAGGGAGAGGGCAGAGTGCAAGCTGTTGTTCGCTGCTGTAGGCAGGACAGAGTGCAAGCGAACATGCTGTAGGCAGGGCAGAGTGGCTATTGTCGCTGGTGTAGGCAGGGCAGAGTGGCTATTGTCGCTGGTGTAGGCAGGGCAGAGTGGCTATTGTCGCTGGTGTAGGCAGGGCAGAGTGGCTATTGTCGCTGGTGTAGGCAGGGCAGAGTGGCTATTGTCGCTGGTGTAGGCAGGGCAGAGTGGCTATTGTCGCTGGTGTAGGCAGGGCAGAGTGGCTATTGTCGCTGGTGTAGGCAGGGCAGAGTGGCTATTGTCGCTGGTGTAGGCAGGGCAGAGTGGCTATTGTCGCTGGTGTAGGCAGGGCAGAGTGGCTATTGTCGCTGGTGCAGGCAGGGTAGTGCTCATGGGAGGTTTTAAAGTCCTGGAGCAGACGTTGAAGATGGTGCTTGAAGATTCATGGTTCGCCGATAGAGCTCTGGTGACAGCAGTAAATGTCAATGGAGTAATGTTTACTGTTCATGTAGGAGAGAGAGAGAGAGAGAGAGAGAGAGAGAGAGAGAGAGAGAGAGAGAGAGAGAGAGAGAGAGAGAGAGAGAGAGAGAGAGAGAGAGAGAGAGAGAGAGAGAGAGCGAGAGAGCGAGCGAGAGAGTTAAAGACTGTGTGAGGCATAAAATCGGGTTCATAAATTGCGGAAAATGCCATCTTGGATGAATCAGAAGGGAAGGCATACGGGTTGAGGAAATGGAATTGGGGATCCTGGAGGTGTAGGAGAGGTTGAGGTACTACACTGATGACGCAGTGATGGAGATTGGTGGTGTTGGGGGGATGGTTGGGGGTTCGTGGAGGTGTGGCCAGGGTGGGGTTGGCAGACCCCGGAAGGGAACATAAAAAGAGGGGGACAAGAAATAGGTTTAGGGGGGCTCTGTAGTTATAGAGACGGAAGTTAGGGGAAAAGATGGGGGTTCCCAAACGTATATGTTTGAATAGGTCAACCCATCCTCCTGTTTAGATAGTCCTTTTTGTACAAAGTATTTTGTACTATGTGGACTATTGTACATATATTGACGAAATGGACAATTAAATACTAATACTTGGTACTCTTCACTTTATAGAGTCCGAAAAATAAAGCTAGAAACCAAACTTAAATATTCCTAGGCCTAGTATAGCACATATATGTACTATATTAGGCATCAGATAGCGTATATTAGGCCTAGGAAGGTTGGGTTAGGGTTTCTTTGCAACATCAATACATAAAACTTTTCCAGTTTGTCCAAATTCAATAGATTTCTACCTTCTAATTGCCTTTTGCGTCACTGTATGTACGAAGGCCCACATCGTTAGTATAGGTTCTACTTAAACACGGGGGTCTTTGAGCTGGAGAAAAAGGAATTCTTTTGGGAGGTTCCGAAAAATGCGTACAGTGATGGTGGGTTTGATTATTTTTAACTCCTCTGGGAGTGCATTTAGCACTCGATGTTGAAGAGTCCCGGACAGGTGTTGAATAGGGATGATTGCTGTCAATAAGTGAAGCAATCAGCCTCCTTCGCTTCACAGAGGACGCTGACTGCTCTCAATAAGTCTTTGAGTGTTCCATATTTTAACATGCTACTTGTTCGTGCTCCTTCAGTGTGTGTATAATGTTTTTGGGTGTCATCACTGCCTCGCCTGATCTGTCCTCTAAATCCTATTAATAAACAGTTTTCCTAAGAGAATTCCATTTATGTGTCTGCTGTGTGTAAGCTGAGCTATCTGTGTGTATGTGTGTGTGTGAACGGGATGCAACTTGAACTGTGTGTAAACTGTGTGTAAACTGTGTGTAAACTGTGCAGACTGTGAGCTGTGACTGGAGCATTAGGCCAGGTAGTTGACGTAGCACTACACAGAGTAAAAGAGTATGTGGCACCCCACACTATAGATGTGGCTGACCTTGCCTGTGTGGCAGCGACGCACCTGCTACAGCTGTAGCCGCTGCTACTACTACTGTAGCTGCGGCTACTACCGTAGCAGTCGCTGTTGTTGCTGATGTGCTGTTGCTGCTGCTGCTGCTGCTGCTGCTGCTAGTGCTGCTGTTGCTGCGCCTGCTCACCTGCTAGTGTCCATGGCTGCTGTCACTACCTGCGCCTCCCACCTAACACTACACCTGCACAGTTCCCACCTTGTCCCCAGTGTTCTAACTTGTGTGTGTGTGTGTACGTCTGCCACGTAAGTGTACGTATGTGTGTGTGTACTAACGGGTAGTGGCTGTGACTAACGTACATACTCGTGGGGGTGGCGCCTGCGCAGAGGACGACCCCAGCCTTGTGAGCCCTAGGGACTCCTCCCCGCCCCCTGTGGTAGTGATGGTGGGCCCGCCCGGCCGTGCCTTCCCCCTTGGCGGCCAGCACGACGGCGACGTGTGCACGGGGATGACGTGCGAGTACGGCTCGACGTGCACGGTGCTGGGGGACGGTCTACCTCGCTGCTCGTGTCGCCTCGACTGCTCCAATGTCCCCCAGAGTCCCGTCTGCGGCTCCGATCTCAAGATGTATTCCAGCGAATGTCTTATGATTAGAGAAGGCTGTCAGCGGCAGGTGGAGCTGAGACTCAGGCCCCTTGAGCTCTGTGAAGGTACCCACCCCCCCCTCAATCACACTCCCCCCCTTCAATCACCACCCCCCCCCCTTTCAATCACACCACACAACCCCCTCCCCCCTCGCCACATCATCCACACTGCTGCCACAACATCACCCGCATGTCCAAAAGCGTCTCCTTCGTGCATGTTGTAGTGTGGTATATGTTGTCCCCTTGCGCATGTTTGTAACGTGTCTATGTGCATGTTGTGACGTCATATAGAGGATGTATGTGCTTCGTGAGGAGTGACCTCTGACCTCTCAGCGCACGCCGAGTGACCTGGGAGTGACAGGTCATTTTCAGGGACATTTTAATTACCGATTGTTTTATGTATTTTGGAAAATATTACAAAACCAGAAATCCAACCCAATCGTGTCTCTTGGCTATGCGAAGGTTTATATTTGACAATATTTGGCTCTTCCTCGTTATTCAGGTTGATGTATTCATTTAGGTCATTGATCACAAGTTGTTATACATTACCCCCCCCCTCTCTCTCTCTCTCTCTCTCTCTCTCTCTCTCTCTCTCTCTCTCTCTCTCTCTCTCTCTCTCTCTCTCTCTCTCTCTCTCTCTCTCTCTCTCTCTCTCTTTTTTTTTCCTCCCTCCCCCCACCTCCCCTCCCTTAACGAGGCTTACGTAATGAGACATAGACAGGAAACATATTGTCAACCCAACAATGCGTCTACACTCTGCCTCCTTATGATTCAGAGCTGCTGTCACTCTGGTACACGCGTGTAATATCACCGAGGTTCTATAGAGTGTGAGAGTGTGACAACACTTAGTGAGCCAGCCAGAGGCTTAGGGCCCGCGCAGGAATATCCCTGCAAAAAAAAATATAGTGTGTGACATATTTATTTTATTTATATACAAGAAGGTACATTGGGTTTGTGAGACTACATAGCATGGTGTTTACAATCTCGTTAAAGCCTCTAGTACGCGCAGCGTTTTATTTTGCTTCCTATACGGTGCATGGACTTTTTTAAACCATATTTGTACATAGTGTTTACGTAAGCAATATTTATGCATGGACTTTGAAAGGTGAATGGAGAAGTCTGGAGTCCTCTTTTTTTTTATATACTCTTGGCTTTTGAAGACTTTGAATATTAGTGAGAAATATAAGTTCTGGAGACGAGTATTGATGAATCTCAACAATTCAACAATGAATATAAACTGGGTTATTTTGGGGATTTCTACCCAAGTGTCTTACTTTTTCTAATCTGGAATATATATGTATATATATATATATATATATATATATATATATATATATATATATATATATATATATATATATATATATATATATATATTAGTATATTTTGGTAGCAGTCTTTCCTGTAGACATATATTATTAAATATGACCGAAAAAGTAAGATTAATAATTCTAACACGAATTTTCTCGATCTTTCGTACGTTTCTTTTCACTGTTGGTGGTGAAACAGTGAAAAGAAACGTACGAAAGATCGAGAAAATTCGTGTTAGAATTATTAATCTTTTTCGGTCATATTTAATAATATATATATATTGGGGGGGGGGTACTATGTAGATCCTTAGTTGAAGGCAAAAGGTTAGCCTAATTTACATGCGTCTGCGTACATAGAAATCCAAGTTCACATATGTACACACACACACACACACACACAGTCCATTGACTGTTGAGAGGCGGGCCCAAAGAGCCAGAACCCAACCTCCGCAAGCACAACTATGTGAGTACACACACACTAACCCATCCTTTCGAATAGTACAATGCATTTGAACAGTACATTGTAATACAATATGCATATTGAATAGTACAATGTAATACAATATACATATTGAATAGTACAATGTAATACAATATACATATTGAATAGTACAATGTAATACAATATACATATTGAATAGTACAATGTAATACAATATACATATTGAATAGTACAATGTAATACAATATACATATTGAATAGTACAATGTAATACAATATACATATTGAATAGTACAATGTAATACAATATACATATTGATAGTACAATGTAATACAATATACATATTGAATAGTACAATGTAATACAATATACATATTGAATAGTACAATGTAATACAATATACATATTGAATAGTACATTGACGCACAAATTCACCTTAAGGTCAAAAACTGGTGCACTTGAGGTCTGGTCAGGGACCGGGCCGCGGGAACGTTGAGCCCCGGAATCATTGCAAGGTTAGGTACTAACAGTCACATCGGCTCGCAAAATTGACGTGATGTCCCGTTTTCTATTCGTGGATCCTCGGGTTAGGTTAGGTTAGGTTCGGGCAATTTAGCACATCAGTTTAGTGACATTGGGTTGTACCTAATAGCCAGCATTGCACTACTTGGCCTAGTATGCAAACCCAACTTGCCTAATAAGCAGAGTGGTTGTCGTTGTTTTCAAATACTTTCCAAATTTTGTTATTACAATTATTATTAAATTATATTAAGAACATGAATTATTGCCTTACTTATATTAGGTTATTAGGTTAGGATAGGTTACGTTAGGTTAGGTTATTAGGTTAGGATAGGTTAGGTTAGGTTTCGTTCGGTTTGATCAAATTTCTATGTTAGTTTAACTCAAATTAAAGAAAATTTAAATGATATATAATGTAATGGAAAGCTGAAAGTCGATCGCTTAGTGACCGTCTGCTGTTAGGGACGCCGCTGTGACGTCACACCAACGGCTCATTCATGCCGCTTGGCGCTCTTGAAATTCAAATTCAAATAAGTTTATTGAGGTATAAATGCACACAAAGGCATGAGGTAGCTCCAGCTATTCTCATCCTGTTCAATAGAACGTTGTTATTGTTATAAACAGCCTCCGAAGCACCAAGAGGCGGTTTATAAATAAATAAAATAAATAAATATGTTTATTCAGGTAATATGTTTAATAACAATAACAACAGTTGATTGGGAAGTTTTCTTGTTTATAAACTGTTAAATAAATGTAACCAAAGCCGTCAAAGATTGAGGAAAGATGTACACGTTCGTAAGTACTTGCGTAAATGCTTTGTGAATCCGGGTCGGCGTTGAGGTGACCGCGTAGAGTCCTTCAGGGAGTCCTAGTTTTCCTAATAGGACGACGCATTTTGACATATATTTTACCCATGGCCAAAAACTATCGTACTAGAACATGGTAGCGGCTGGCGAAATTGACGTACTGTCCTTCAGGTGTCTGACGTCTGAATGAACTGAAGTCCCTTCGAGTGTTTTCAAATTTTCAAATTCAAATTCAAATGTTTATTCAGGTAAAGTACATACATACAAAGTGTGATACAAACACTGATGGATTTATAGATAGAGCTAGTACATACAATGCCTAAAGCCACTATTTAGGTCATGTATGAGGGTCATGTATGGGTCATGTATTCTATTTCATGTATGGGGACCATTTCTGGGGACTAGGCTATGGCCGAGTGTGTGATTGCGATGGTGTTCTCGTCTTCATTAAAATAAATTTAATGTATTTGTATTATATTTATCCATTATTTATATCACTTTTACTTGTGCAAAAAATCGAATCGTTGATCTTGCTTGCCTCTTTTGACAAGATCTGATCCTGTTGCCAAGATCTTCCTGTTGTCAAGTTGACACTTGTCAACGGAACTTCTGGTGATATGACATCCACCCGCTGCTTGACGTTGACTGCTTGAAATGACATGCCCCATCAAACATGACTCCCTCTCCACACACACACACACACACACACACACACACACACACACACACACACACACACACACACACAAACACACACACACACACACACACACACACACACTTTCTCTTAAACCTGTCTTTGTTGATACGAGATTTACCAAAGCAACATCTCATCATCTTCCTGCTGCCCTTCGCAGACTTCGAGTTGACGCCCTGCAACGGGGACGAGCCCTTGGTGAACCCGGCCACGGGTCGAGACTTCTACTGCGGCAAAGGTCCTGACACGGAGACCTGCACTGCCGGGGCCTACTGCCACTGGACCCTCTCCTTCGCCAAGTGCTGCCCGCTACACAAAGGTAAGGATGTGCCTCTTGTGGTTCTCTCCACATCGAAGTAGGGCGTCGTGGAGTCGAAGTCGCCAGGTGGGTGTAGAACACTTGTATATAAAAGTAAACCTGCTTTAATAATTGCGGATACTGATTGTAATACGAGGTTCTGAACAAATGTTTAAAACCGACGCCATATGAATGAGATGAATCGTTTCCTTTCCCCCGGCAGAGGAGAACAAGACAGAGGTGGGTCCTTCGTGCCAAGAGTCCGCCCACGGCTGCTGCCCGGACCGTCGAACTCCCGCGCTAGCGCCCAACTACGCCGGCTGTCCTTCCATCTGCCAGTGTCATAAGGTGAGAGAGTGACGGACGGGAAGAGGAAAATAAACAAAATTTATAAAATCTCTCGGATGGGTATAAGGTGCATAATAAGAATAATTTCATAATATTGCATAATAAGCAATTTAATTGAAATTCGGTCCCAGGATGACACAGGTCAGATCGATCTCAACTTTTAAGAAAATCACCAATATCCTATGCAGGCGATGAGTCACAATAACGTGGCTAAAGTATGATGACCAGACCACACACTAGAAGGTGAAGGGACGACGACGTTTCGGTCCGTCCTGGACCATTCTCAAGTCACCAATATCCTAAATAACTTGTATATGCAAAACTCTGCGTGTTAGTGGGTTTATTAAATATACATTGTAGCAATAATCCAGTGTACCATGCTGTGTATATTTTAAAATTATTATTACTTTTAATCATCTATATATACTTCTAAATCTATATAGGAAGACCTATGGTCACCAAAGTAACTATTTTGACAGTGGCATCCAGACAGTAAGAGACAGATGGTCCTAGCAAAGAACAGACAGATGGTTGTCTTACTAACGCCGTGAACCCAAGCATGATAAGCTGTTAGCTTATCCTGTTCCTGTTTGCCCAACTGTTAAGCAGCCGCCTCGCTCAATATATTAACGCCAGCCGTGAATTTAGAAAACGTAAAACTGTGCAATCGGCACCGGGAATTGTTTTTGCAAGACATCAATTATGCAACATTCACAACTCCAATGTAGTCGGAAATTAAAAGGATATTGCAAACGTAGAGCCGCTCCACTTGCTCAGCAGTGAACACGCTACTGCAACAACAATATTCCAGCGCTCATATTCTGCTCAACCTTATCTTGACCTCAGCATTATCTTGCATGTAATAATATTAAAAGTAATATTAATAATACTGGTAATTACCAATACTGGTGATGGTAATAATAAATATTATTGCCATTATTAAGGAAAGGAAATGCTGTTGCCCACGAAAAGAAAAGTAAGATACGAGAAGAATATCACAGGATACTCTTCCTGGTCTCAGTCTTCAGGAAGATCTTTGATAAAAGCAAGTGTTGAGAGACTGGGAAAAGTTCTCCCGAGTCTGTCCTCAGACAGAGACAAATTGGGCTCTCGTGCAGTTTTCTTTGTTCAAAATGTTTTTTTTTTAGAGTTAATCGTTTCTATATCACAGAAAACGAATATCCTCTTTGGGCTCAAGGGGAAGCTGTTGCAAAAAACTCAACCAAGTGCTGAAAGCTCCACTTGAAGAGAAGGGTCTTATCATCTTCATGACAAAATCTGGATCCACACATGAGAGAACAGCTAGTTTTCAAAAGTCCTTATTCACACCACTAAACGACGTGTTGGCACAACATGTAAGCAATACATATTTCAGGGTCATCAAAGATTTCTTTGTGCATTTCACCACCATTGCACTGAATAACCTAGACATAATACAAAATAAAGTCCTGGGGCCAGATTCACGAAAGCACTTACGCAAGCACTTACGAACGTGTACATCTTTCCTCAATCTTTGACGGCTTTGGTTACATTTATTAAACACTTTACAAGTATGAAAACTTGCCATTCAACTGTTGTTATTGTTATAAACAGCCTCCTGGTGCTTCGGAGCTCATTAACTGTTTAATAATTGTAAACAAAGCCGTCAAAGATTGAGAAAAGATGTACAGGTTCGTAAGTGCTTGCGTAAGCGCTTTCGTGAATCTGGCCCCTGAGTGATAAATGGTACACCAGGATGATGATGATGATGATAATAATAATAATATTTTATTTATAAAAAAAAATTGAGACCCAACATATAGTACTGCTCAGAAGTACACGAAATGTACCTCTGGTATATAAGTATACCATATACTTATATATTTAATGTACAAAAGTATATGGTATATATATATATAAAGTATATGGCTACACTTTCGCTGGATGGCTAAGTCAGTAAAGCTACGAGTGAGATTTCAGTAAGTTTTAGACTTTTGTCAGTAATAAACACTAAACGTTAGATATGCATGTACTAAGAATGCAGTCATTGGAGCAGGACGAGAATCAAACCAGTGTTCTGGATATTCCCGGACGCGTGCTTACCTTAATTGGTTTCTTTTCCAGCCCTCCTCCAATTATTTTTTTGAATTACGTACACGTTAATGCAGTTTTCTTGTGCATGTACACAATATTACCTTGCTTTTTAGAACAAAAGTTAAGATTCTATTGATCATTTTATCCAATTTCCTCAATATTTTCTCTGGGGGAGATTTATTCAGTTGTAATGACACATGATGACAAGTTATTTTATCCATGGTGACCGCGACCTCAGCTGGGTGCCCACGACGAGACGTGTGACCCCGTGACCAATCAGTGTCGGTGTAAGCCAGGAGTGGGCGGCACCAAGTGTGACCGCTGCGAGCCGGGCTTCTGGGGTCTGCCCAGGATCCAACACGGCAGCCTGGGATGTTTACGTGAGTAGCCCCTCAATGTCTAGTTTTCTTTAACTCACTGTTCTTCCATTTTCTTCTTATGCGTAATTTTCAACATATCCCACTAACTTAACTTTTCTGCCACTAATAAATAAATAAATAAATGTTTATTTAGGTAAGGTACATACATACAAGAAATTTTTACAAAGATTGGTGGACTTATAGATAGAGCTAGTACATACAATGCCTAAAGCCACTATTACGCAAAGCGTTTCGGGCATGAAAAACTTAAATGACTAAAGCTTAATACTAATTGAGCATAAAGAGCAAAAATGAAAACATAGCTGAAAAGGCAGCACAAATACAATTCTGTCGACAAACAGCGCTCTTTAAAAAAAACAGACATTGGTTGACAATAGAGGGGTAAGGTAGGTTACAGGGAATTTATTAGGTATAGCTTCGTTTTTATCTTAAACTGGTTGAGAGAGGTACAGTCTTTAACATGGTTAGGAAGGTCATTCCACATTCTGGGTCCTTTGATTTGTAGAGCATTTCTAGTTTGATTAAGTCGTACTCTAGGAATATCAAAACTGTATTTATTTCTGGTGTGGTGCTCATGGGTTCTGTTACAACCTTCTATGAAGCTTTTGAGGTCAGGATTGGCATTACAGTTTAGCGTTTTATATATGTATAATACACATGAGAGAATGTGCAGTGACTTAATGTCTAACATATTCAGAGATTTGAGTAGGGGTACCGAGTGATGTATACCTGGAGCCTGGAGGTGTGGTATATACCTGGAGCCTGGAGGTGTGACATATACCTGGAGCCTGGAGGTGTGACATATACCTGGAGCCTGGAGGTGTGGCATATACCTGGAGCCTGGAGGTGTGGCATATACCTGGAGCCTGGAGGTGTGGCATATACCTGGAGCCTGGAGGTGTGATTTATACCTGGAGCCTGGAGGTGTGGCATATACCTGGAGCCTGGAGGTGTGACATATACCTGGAGCCTGGAGGTGTGGCGTATACCTGGAGCCAAGTATACACCATTCACCGTTATTCCTCCCAGCAAATTACCCTCAATCTAGACCAGTTATCACTTTGGCGATCCAATAAGTGTAACCGCGGGCAATAACATGTAGGTAATGAGACAGGTGTGTAGTTAATGAGGCAGGTGTGATGGGGTCCACCTGTTACATGCACCAGCTGTGTGGTGGTGTGTGTGGGGGGGGGGCACCAACTGGTGGGTCTGTCAGGAGAGGATCTTGTTAGAGCTTGCATGCATTTACCTGTTTTGGTATTCATGTGTTTTTTGTATTTGTGTTTTTAGTATTTATGTGACACCAGTACTTACCTAGCGAGAGTTTGCAGTACCGAGCCTCAGCTCTTGGAACCCACCTTTCCAACTCTCGGTTGTGTAGTGATTTGACTTCCACTTCTTTTACCAGATTGGCATACAAGAGGGGATACCCAGCTGCCCTCGGGTCTCTTTCTCCCCCTTCTATCATCTCTCTTTACATCTCCTCCCCTCTCCCCTCCTGTCTCCCCCTCTCCCCTCCGGTCTCCCCCTCTCCCCTCCTGTCTCCCCCTCTCCCCTCCTGTCTCCCCCTCTCCTCTCCCCTCCTGTCTCCCCCTCTCCTCTCCCCTCCTGTCTCCCCCTCTCCTCTCCCCTCCTGTCTCCCCCTCTCCTCTCCCTCCTGTCTCCCCTCTCCTCTCCCCTCCTGTCTCCCCCTCTCCTCTCCCCTCCTGTCTCCCCCTCTCCTCTCCCCTCCTGTCTCCCCCTCTCCTCTCCTTCTCTCTCTTCCAATCTATCTTCCTTTCTATCTAGAAGTCTTTCACGTCTCTAGTCTTTCACCTTCATCTATCCCTCCGCTCGTCTCCTCTCTATTTCCCAACATCCCTCTCTTCTTTGCCCTCTTTCCCTCTCTGAAAATTTAATTTATATATTACAAAGCACCGAAAACTGCTGAACTCAATGGAAGGAAAACACATCATTGATTTCAGACTTCATGGAAAATAGCTGGGGAGATTTGCTATCAATGCTGATATTTCTTTAAAGTGTGGCACTGGAGTTGACCCTGACTGGCCTGTGGCACTCACAACCTCCCCCCCACCCCTCATGATTCATCAGGCCTCCAACGATTGATGAAGATTAAGCCACCCAAGAGATAGCACGGGCATGAATAGCACATAAAGGTTTCCAACATCAAACATTCTATTTTATAGGTACCTCCCCCATCCCATCCCAAATCCTCATCCTGATCCTTCAAAGTGCTATACAGTATAGTCATAATGGCTTGGTGCTTTATCCCTATAGTTCCCTTCCCTTCTATTTTATAGGTGTAAATATGTTGTTAAAGCTATATGCTAAGGTAGCTCCTACTCATTTTTTTCCTACTTCAGTCCACTTGCTTACTGCCTAAGACGTTTTTCTCCCATCCCTGTGGCTCACCTGCAGGTCTAACTGCCATGCATGTCCTCTCTTACACTACTGCTCAATCTAAACTTTCTCTCGATTCCATTGATACCCCTGAGTATTTATATGTCTGGATCATGTCCCCTCTTATTTCTTTTGTTTTTCTTAACGTCCATCTGTAATTTACTTCATATGAGGCTCGTGTTGCTGTTACTCATTTCCACGTGAATTTTGTTTACCCAAATAATCGGTAAGGATTCTAAAACACTTGTGTTGACTTTCAAAGGCCTCCATTTCTCATGAGATAAATTTCTTTAATGTCTTATACTTGACTCCAGTAGAAATTATCCACAGTTCATACATATCTTCGAACATTTGCAATGATCTAGGAGAGTCCCCATGTAGCCTATTGTCACTTTTTACCCCATCTTTGGCATCTTCTGATCCCACTGTTAAACTCTAGTTATTGTCTTGTGAGCTCTGGTGATCAGATTGT
>NC_059632.1:2478837-2518821 GCF_020424385.1 Procambarus clarkii
GCACTCTCCTTGTCATAAATGAGACAGGAGTGGCAAGTCCCTTGCATCATATAGACATTACACACATTCAGAGCTCATGTGTGATAACTTCTCTGGAGACAAGTCCTGGATGTGGTGACACTTCACTGGAACTATTGCCATTGCTTTCAAGGTAGCATACTGTCCTGGAGAGAATATTATTTTTCCTAAGGTGGTAACACTACCATGGGGATTTGGAACTTCTCTGCTTTGCACTTCTCTGAAATTATTGGCACTGTATCAGAGGTGTTGACACTATCCTGAAGGTGGTGGCACTTGTGGAAATGTCACCATCCTGGAGGGGCTGACTACCTTAAAAATATGATTGCTTTGGTGGTGGCACTATCCTCGAGGTGTAATTATTGCCTAGCAATAGAAATACCAATAAAGACAGCTGACTCAAATGTGGGCCGATGTCCCATGTGGCACTGCTCTGATGTGCCAACAACCTGATGTAGGCAACCAGTCTGACGGCGTGACGGAAACACCTCTGCGTCGTTCTACTGCTCCCCTGTCAACGGAACCACATCGTTCGGAGACGGCGAAGGCGACGCGTCACCTATTGCAGCCAGAGTACGTGGTGGGAAGTGGGAGTGGGTCAAGCACCCACAGTCTCTCCAACAGCATCTTCAGTGTGCCACCCACGCCTGTCACCATAGCGGCCTTTGGGCTTTTGGGCTCCATCTGTTACAGGGACAAGGACTGCTCTGTGCCTTACTCCCGCTGCAAGACGTCGATCTGTACCTGCCGCGTTGGATACACGCAGAGCGCCGACCGTCAGACATGTGTAGGTGAGTTGCCACAATCCTTCTCCAGGTAAGGTGCTACACTGCATGGCTTTCCCGCACCTGCACTCTGTGTACTGTACCATTTATATTTTTAAGCCTCGGCAGTAAGCCATATACATTCATAGATAAAAGTAACAGTTCTTCAATGCTATTTTTTGTTTCATTTTGAACAAATTGCAATCATGATGCAGAATGAATGATGTATTAGCTGATATAATGTATTGTTAACCCTCCCCGGCCCCTCCTGTTTGTTACTGATGGTGGTCCTGCTACCCTACTGGCAGTTAACACCCCAGGGAGGGAAGAGGTGGTGGGGGCATGTAGCCGTCAGCCATGCCAGAGAGGTGGCTCATGTCGAGAGCTGCCTGATGGGAGCTATTCCTGCCACTGCACATCCAGAGCTACAGGAGCCCACTGCGAGAATGAGTTACCACCACCCTATCAGATTCCTTCCTTCAGTGGGTCCTCTTACTTAGAGGTGAAGAAGATAAAGGCTTACAACAAAGTCCAGGTTAGTTATCGAGCTCCTGTACACCCACCCATTGTACCTTCTTGTAAATAAATTATTATTATTATTATTGTATTAAAAAAAATCCTTTGTCTCGTGTAGGACCGCCATGCACTTTTTTTTTTTTTATGCAGGTGAGTACAGGACCAGACGACTGCTGACTTCTCTTACACTCACTTGTCAAAGAAACTAAGTGTAGGTTATTGCAAGAGGTGTAACTAGAAAAAAGTTTAGGCTTATTGACACCTCTATTTGATACCAAGCTGGACCATGGAATAGTCCCCTAGATTGGAAATATGCAAACGTCACTGCTATTTAAAAAGAAAAGAAAAAAAGAAAGAGCTCAGCAGAAAACTATCATCCAGTTAGGTTAACCTCACACATCTGCAAGCTCATGGAGGAAATCCTGAGGGAATCATTCACCACCTCACAGTGAACAATATTGTAAAATCAACACAACATGGTTTTGTTAAAATTAGATCCTGCCTTACAAACCTGCTCACATTTTTGGAAACGGTAACCAGATATTTTCAGAGAGAGCTTCCAGTAAATGTAGTATACATGGACTTTGCTGAAGCTTTTGATAAGGTAGCACAGGAAAGACTTAACAAGAAAATTACAGATACATGGAATAAAGAGTAGAATACTAGAATGGATAAAACAATCGTTGAAATAAAGAAAGCAAGGAGTTGACATAAACGAAAATGAATCTGACAGGAGAGATGTGGTGAGTGGGGTACCGCAAGGGTCCGTGTTGAGCCCAATCCTTTTTGGCATATCCACCATTCACAGAAAGTTTATTTATTTATTCATTTATATAATAATAATAATAATATTTTATTTAGGAATAGTACATACATAGATGCAGTTACAAACATTCTGATTGATTTATAGATAGAGCTAGTACATACAATACCTAAAGCCACTAGTACGCATAGTGTTTCAGGCAAGGTGAGGTGGGGGAAAAACACTTAGCCTAAAACTTAATAGTAATTTAGCTTAAAGTATAAATTGCATTAAAAAAATAAAATTAAAGATAAAAAGGGGGGGGGAACATGGTAGAAAATAGCTAATATACAAGTTGGTCAGCAAACAGCATTGTTTAAAAATAGTAAGACATGGGTTGACATTTAGGGGTAAGGTAGGTTACATGGAGTTAATTAGGTAGTACTTAGTTTTCATCTTAAACTGGTTGAGAGAGGTACAGCCTTTGACATGATTGGGAAGGTCATTCTTCATCCTGGGTCCCTTGATTTGTTGAGCATTTCTAGTTTGATTAAGTCATACTCTTGGAATATCAAATAGGTATTTGTTTCTGGTGTGGTGCCCATGTGTTCTGTTATAACCTTCTAAGAAGCTTTTAAGGTCAGGATTGACATTACAATTCAGAGTTTTAAATATATAGAGTACACATGAGAGGATTAGCCCCTCAACTGCATGGATACTTTTTGGTTTTACCAAATATGGCACCCCCCCAGTGCACAGGAAATAAATTTTCTGTAAAAAATTATTTTTTTGTTTTTGTTTTGAAAGTGTCAAAAGCCCTTCCCTGAGTATGGGTATACTGTAGTAACAGAAGGTCGAAGTTGTACTTACTTTGGTTGCTATGGGGTCCGTAAGTTGGTGCGTGATGTCATCATTTCCCGTTCGCCCGTGGCGTACGCTCCCGGGGTCAGTAGGGGGCCCAGGGCAGTATGTGCGCACTGCCATGAATATATTTTTGTTCATTTTCTGCACACAGTTCCAAATACAACTTATGTGTTTTTACGTGCTAATCCTATGTATAATGAACACGTACACTATATTATGGCAGTAGAACATCCGTACTGTCCGTAGACACACTGTTACGTGCATCTCAAAAGTGTTCACTTATCCTGCACTTATTTCCAATGTATCAAGCTAATATATTTATATTTACAGTCTATATACACACTATTCAGTATCACACACACACTATATACACACACCATAAACACACTCAGTACTCCACAAGTGTGTGATATGCAGCAAAACAACCAACAGGGCAGAGTGGCACCTTGCACTCCACACACCAGGTGCTGATGCATCTTCGCTTTTGTTCTCTGCGGGTAGTGTTCCTGCATACTATACATGCATGTTTACCCTTCTCCTGTGATGCAGTGCCTGGCATATACTCGAGCATGTGTACTCCAAAGTTCTCATTACCCCTCAGTCTGTCTGGAGCTGCGTGTGGCTTTGTTGCTTGCACTCTGCGCGGTGCAACGGAGCCCTCCTTGCCATACTTTACAAGCAGCTGTGACACAACACCTGCACTGAATGTACGTATTGATGGCTTCCTGCCAGATTTTACCAGGTACATATTGAAGCAGTTGAGCACAGCAACATCTATTAGGTGGAAGAAGAACTTTTTTGTCCATTTCACAGACTTGCGGACGCACTCCACTCCACCAAGCATCATGTCACATTTATCGGCAAGGCGCATGTTCACGTTATAGTCTATGACACAGTTCGGTCTATACATGGGGAAGCAAGTCTGAAAGTGGACTTTGCCACTGTCCAACATGGCACCGGTGTGAATTGTAGTCAGCGTATTCACCTCGCGTCTGTCCTTCCACCGCACTGACAGCATATTGTCACACTTGCGCAGCTGGCAATCACCCACTGCTATACTAATACCGAACACTGGCATTTCCTTCCTGTGGGCCTTCACAGTGCCACATATGGCGGTGTTGTAGGCAAAGAGGTATCTGGTCAACAAGGGGCTGGTGTAATAGTTGTCGGTGTACAGTATATGCTCCTTGTTCAGCAATGGTTCCATCAGGGTTTTTACGACACTGCTGGAGAACCCGTGTTCATCTTGAGCTGGTATGTCGACGTCTGTACCAAAATACAATATCATGTCCAAGACCATACCAGTCTCACAGTCGCACAGCACAAAAAACTTCGGTCCAAAATGGTGCCGTTTTGATGGGATGTACTGCTTGAATGCCAGTCGCCTCTTGAACAGTACTAGCGATTTGTTGATAGCCACATTCTGTCCAGGTACAAAATAATCCCTGAACTTCCCTCTCATGTCACTGAACACCTGTACCTTCCACAGTCTGTCGTTTCTGTCCTCATTTGCATTATTCTCGAAATGCAGGCACCTGAGAATCAAGAGGAACCTATCACGCGACATATACAGGTTGAACACGGGTGATGGAACTAGGCTGTCTTTGCTCCAATAATTCTGGACGACAGCTTTCTTGGAGTGCTTCATCATCATGCTGAGTGCCAGAAACACGTATATTTTGTTAACTGTCGTGTCCTTCCATAGCGTAAGGCGTGAGGCAGGTAAAATGCCGGCATCTATGAGGCTGTGAGCGAACCTGTTTGTCGCAGTCACAAGATGCGTCATGAATTCGTTGTCGAAATATGCCTGGAAATATTCCATTTCTGCCATATCATCACCATTATATGGGAATAATGCTGTAACACCAAAATCGGTAGCATCAAACGTTGGTATTTGAGGGACAAATGTGGCACAATCCTCTGACACAAGTACACCCGTTGGCGTTGGTGTTGGCGCCAACACCACGGCCAACACCACCACGAGCACCAAAAACACGGCTACGTCGTCTGCTGCTGTAGCTGCATGAGGGTATGCTAGGCGATGAGACAGATTTACGTACCATAGGCCTACCATGAACACTTGATGTTGAGGGGCCACTGTTGTCATTGTCCCGTTGCTGTGAGACACGCTGCCACCTGCCGCGACGTGTTTCTGAGGCAGCAAAACCACGCCTGGTAACACCCTCGCTGCTTGTACTCGGGTCATCCACACTACTCGTATCAGAGCCTATGTCACTGAAGCCCGAGAACGATTCATCATATGTACTGTCACTAAATAAACTGGGTCTGGGGACATACATGGTGGTAGTAGTGGTGATGGTGTTGACCCAGAGCGGCGAGGCAGGCCGGGCGAAGCGCGTGTACCGTACATGCTCGCCACATCATCTACCTCAGTCTCTCCCTCACTCGTATCAGACCTCTTTAAGGTCTTTCTCTGGATCATAGTCTAGGTCATCATCCATAGCACCGTCATCATACAAAATGTTGCGCATCTCCTTCTCAGAGAGTCGCTTTCCATGACCGCGGGTCACCGTGGAGCAGGAGCTCATAGACGATGCGTCAGACATGGTTGCTGCTTTGAAACTGAGGCTCCCTATGGCCGCGGGGCATGCTGGGAATTTTTTCCAAGATGGCGGAAGATAACTGGGAGCCCCAAGGCATCCATTTCGTACCCGGGTCACCGCGCGCCAGTTTTGAATGGAACGTGAAAAATACAAATACCCGGAGGCGCGTTGCACAAACCAAATGAGGGCCTGCAGGTGTGTTGCACGCCCGCAGTTAGAAAGACAGCTGCTTCTGGGTTAACTCAGCAAACCACACTGTGGGACAGAAGACAGGAGATGCTCTTACACCCACAGGATTACTAGGGGGATTACCCCCTATTCCCTTTCATAAAATATTCATAAAAGTTTTATCCATTCCATTATTCTACCATATCATTTTGCATTTTATGAACAATAATGGCTTATGGCATTCCCAATAAAATTTGAAAAGTTGGCATTGTAATTGCAAGTACAGTATGATCATTTAGTTAAGATAATAAATAATTTGTTTCCTTAGATACTGGAGAATTATTTATTTTCTCATCTATAAAAAGTTTACAAAATTAGTTTTCTGTAATCTAAAAAGCTGACGAGTTTACTAAATGCATTAACAGCTTATAGACAGCTGTTACTGTATTATTAAATTACTGTATTATAAGTTTCTTATTTGCATGAAACTTATTTTTTCTCTTTTCAGGTTGAACTGGAGTTTCGAACATTTACGGACAGTGGAATCCTACTGTACAGTCAACAACAGAAAGATGGCTCAGGAGATTTCCTCTCTTTGGCCCTTGTTGGTGGCTTCGTCGAGTTTCGCTACAATCTGGGGTCTGGACCTGCATTAATTCGCAGCCATGAACGAGTTCAGATGAAGCGCTTCCATAAAGTAAGTAACAAATTTTCCCTCTCATAAAGGGTTTGTAATTTTGCTGGCTATCAAGGATGAGCTGCTGCCCTGAAGTTTCTTCCTGAAGGAGAATCAGTTGTTGCAGTGGGTTTCCATTAAAATATAATGATTGATTCCAAACCCCCCCTTCAGTGCATACGATTTTCAATTTTTCCAATCTTTTACTACTTTTGCTGTTATCTGACAAACACAATGTATTTGTATTGGTGTAAACAATAGAATATGCATTTGCACATGTTTTAATACCAAAATACAAATACATGGAAGCATTACATTTAAGAACACAAGAATGAAGGTAACTGCAGAAGACCTATTGGCCCATACGAGGCAGCTGATATTTATATCCACCCAATCTTGTTCAAATATACTGTATATCTAACCTATGCTTGAAACAATCAAGGGATCCTACTTCTATAATGTTACGCAGTAATTGGTTCCTCAAATCAACAACCCTGTCACCGAACCAGTATTTATCCAGGTCTTTCCTAGAACTAAACTGATCCAATTTATACCCATTGTTTCGTGTTCTATATTGTGGTGATAGATTTAATACCCTATTAATATCCCCTTTGTTATGCTCATTCATCCACTTGTATACCTCTATCATGTCATCCCTAATTCTTTGCCTTTCTAGAGAATGTAACGCTTTATTAATCTTTCTTCATATGACAGGTATCGAATTTGTGGGATTAACTTTATCATTCTATGCTGGACATGTTCTAGTGAATTTATATTCATTTATATTCATTCTATAGTATGGCGACCAAAACTGAACTTCATAATCTAAATGGAGCCTAACAAGAGCAAGATATAGCTGAAGAACAACACCAGGTGTCTTATTACTAATGCTTCGATAAATAAATCCCAGTGTCCTATTTGCCTTATTACGAACATTTATGCATACTGTATATTTTTTGGTCTTAAATTCTTACTAATCATAACTCCGAGATCCCTTTCACAATCCGACTTTGCAGTCTCAAAACCATCTAGCTCGTATTTTGTAACTCTGTCATCATTACCAAGCCTCAAAACCTTACATTTGTCAGCATTAAACTGCATCTGCCAATCTTTTGATCATTTCAAACCCTACTTAGATCATCCTGAAGTGATAGCAAGTCTTTTTCTGTGTTAATTTCCCTTCAGATTTATGTATCATTAGCAAATTTGCAAATATTGCTGCTCAAACATGAATCTAAATCATGTATATATACTGTACTGTATTATGAATAACAGAGGTCCCAGGACAGAGCCCTGAGGCACTCCACTTACAACATTTTTCCTCTCAGACTTAACTCAATTTATACTAACTCTTTGTTAGTAGACTCTTTGTTGTCTTTTGGTATAGCCATGGCCTAATCCAACTTAATATAGGTCTCCCAATACCATGAGCCTTTATCCTTTTAATCAGTCTTTCATATGACACTGTATCAAAAGCTGTGCAGAAAGTCAAGGTACACAACATCAGAAACCTTACCACTATCAACTGCCTCAACTATGGTGGAATAAAATGATAGCAAATTTGTTAAACGTGAATGTCCATTAGTAAAACCATGTTGTGAATCATTTATTAATCTATTTTTTTCAAGATGAAGACAAAAGGTATTTGCAATTATTGATTCAAGCAACTTTATCACAATAGACATTAAGCTAATTGATGTTTGATGCAAGGGATCTCCTTTCTTGAAAATTGGTACCACATAAGCAACCTTCCATGACTCTGGCACTCTGCCCGACTCTAATGATTTATTAAATATGGTAGACAATGGCTTGCAAAGCTCCTATGTAAGTTATTTAAGCACCCTGGCAAACACTTCGTCCAGCCCTGGGGATTTGTTTGGCTTCAGTTTCACTATTTGTTTAACAACATCCTCCCTGGTAACTGCTAAACTTGTCAACCTGTCCTCTTCCCCACCAACATAGACTTGTTCGGCTGAAGGCATAATGTTAAGTTCCTCTTTAGTAAATACAGAGATAAAATATTTATTCAGAATACTACTTGTTGCTTCATCATTATCAGTCATCTGATCTGTCTCAGTTTTAATGGACCTATCCTTTCCCTAATCTTTATTCGATATAACTGAAAAAATTCTTTAGGATTTGTCTTTGCTTTCCCTGCTATGGGAACTTTGTAGTTTCTTTTTGCCATCCAACCAGTTGGACAAATTCTTGTTCTAAACTGCCTTCCTCATTCTTAATTCTTTTGTACCAAGCTCCTTTTAACCCATAAGGTTTTTCAGATACTGTACTTTGTTATCCATTTTGGGTCATTATTATTTGATCTATTAAATTTGTATGGTATACTACATTCCTGTGCTTTGCTTAGAATATTTTAAAATAAGTTATATTTTGAATCCACATCGAAATCCCTTGTTACGTCACCCATTGCTAGGTTCACGTCTTGCTCCAAGACGTGCCCACCCCCCATGCCTTTCCAATCTATTACATCCCCTCCCCCCCCCCCCCCCCCCAAAAAAAAAAAAAAAATATATATATATATATATATATATATATATATATATATATATATATATATATATATATATATATATATATATATATATATATATATATATATATATATATATAATATAATATATAATGTGTGTGTGTGTATATAATGTGTGTGTGTGTGTGTGTGTGTATATAATGTGTGTGTGTGTATATAATGTGTGTGTGTGTGTGTATAAAATACTGTATATATAAAAAATATACAGTATTTTTCTTATAACAATTAACACTGATTTTTGTGAGTGATGCACATATAATTTACCACCCTACATGGATATTATTTACTCCTAAGAGGTAGTCTGACTTTCATCATACAGTTTACATGTTCATTTCTTTAATAAAAACTACTGTACTGACAACCTTATCTCCTGTAGGTGGTGGCCAAAAGGTACCAACGAGATGGTATCCTGCAGCTAGATAACTCAGAGGACGCCATCGGCAAGGCTCCAGGGAACCTCAAAAGCCTAGATCTTCGAGGCTCGACTTTTATTGGCTATGTACCTACCAACGAGAGACGGTGAGATCAAATATAGTGTATACTGTTTTAAAGTAAATAATTGCAATACAATCACAAAAAACGTATTTAAAATACTGTACTGGTATAATTTTTTGTTAATACAGTAATACTGTATAACAAAACACATTATTGACTAATAAGCATCTGCAAATAAGAATAAATTTTATCTTCTAAAAATGTTCGATTTTTACTTGAATTTTAATTATAATTACTGTAAGTCTCTGAATGATTTGCATCCTTATTAAAGGAATTACAATACATAAAACTTCTTTGATTATGCCAAGTTGATTTAGACTAATCTTAATAATGTAGATCACGTTTGTATAATCCCTTCATCAGGGTATGGGAGAATGCGGGTACGACAGAGGGGCTAGTGGGATGCCTGCGATCGGTGAGAATCAATGGCCGGCCACTGGACTTGGTATGGCCCGGCTCTCCGCATGTGGTGAGGGCAGAACATGTGGGCGAGTGTTCTGCCTCCCCTTGTGCCTCTCTCCCGTGCCTTAACCAGGGCTCCTGCAGGCCTACTGATGATGGCCACTTTAAATGTCTTTGCATCCAGGGATACACTGGTGAGTAGTAATACAAGGAGGCTATTGGAAACCTCCTTGGGCTGATTTAAATTGAGGACTGTTTATTTCGTGCATCTAAAAGCCATCTAGATATTTTAATTTGTGATTCATTTTTAATCTTCACATCATTCCAATGCAATTATAAATTTAAAAGTTTGAAAGCCAAGCATTTCTAACAACTCTTACAAAAAAAATGTCTCTCATAATCTTGTCGAGCAGTAAACTAAGGTATTTATTTATTTATTTATTTTATATATTTATTTATTTACTGTATTTATATTCAAATTCCCTCTTTTTTAATTTTATATTATCTCAACACAATCTATACTCTAATCTCAATTAGTATTAAGTTTTAGTCTTAGTGGTTTTCCTGCCCGAAATGCTTTGCGTAATAGTGGCTTTAGGCATTGTATGTACTAGCTCTATCTATAAACCCTAGAAACACAAACCGTAACTATCTCTATTTTCCACTTGTTACAGCTTGTAATAAAGTTGTTACATCTTGGCTTAACGTGTTTATGACGTATTAGAACATTGTTACAACTTGCTATATTGGTTGTTATAACTGGTTAGGTGTTAAAACTTGTTCGAACATTGTACCAACGTCGTAGTTTCGGTGTATGTTTGGCGGGAATCCATCACTGTTTGTATCACACCTTATATGTATGTACTTTACATAAATAAACATTTGAATTTGAATTTTAAATTTGAATTTGAATAATTATTGATGCCTTTATGTTTTTAGTAATTTCCAAAGACAGATTCCAAGTAATTCTTAATTTTTATTATACCATTGCGATGCTGCAGGAGAGAGGTGTGAGGTGCGTTTGGACCCATGCGAGAGTCAACCATGCCAAGCTGGTGCCACCTGTGTTACCCTCCCATCAGAGGGCTTCCTCTGCAAGTGCCCTCCAGGCAGGACTGGCACCCTCTGTGACCAGAGTGAGTAGTGTTCGTTATTTTATATCGTGTTGCTAGTTATGGCCTCACTATGTTTTTGTACACTGGCTATGTTGAGGCGTGTATGAACTAGATATTGTATGTATGAACTAGTTAAATTTTGGAATTTATTAAGTACTGTTGTACAGTATGTGTTGTATGACTGAAAGTGATGAGTGTAAATTTATATTCAGCTATTCATCATTTTTATGAAACTGTTACTAAAGTGCACCATCATAGCTTACCGATCAATTGGCATATACAATTTAGTTCTGAAAATTTACCTAAGTTTACCTGACCAATTTACAAGATCAAAGTAAATTTATACTCTGAATTGCCAATACTTGACATTCTTATCCTTACAACACCATTATGCAGGCATATTTGATACTACTACTACTATGCTATACTTGTCTCTTGATGCTATTTAGTACAAGTACGTATATGGTTACCTTACCTTGAAGTTACCTTGAGATGGTTTCGGGGCTTAGCGTCCCCGTGGCCCGGTCCTCGGCCAAGCCTCCTCATTGCTGGACTGGTCAATCGGGCTGTTGGACGCAGCTGCCCACAGCCTTATGTATGATTCACAGCCTGGTTGATAGCCATGGTGTCTGTGAATGGGGGTACAATTCCTTCTGCTGAAAATTTAAAGTCTGCCTCTGGATAATACAAAGAATTTTTCAGACTAGTGATAAAGATGCAAGACTTGTATGTAGTGTTACATCTTACACAAAATTCTTGGTAGAATATAGTGTATTTTATATTACCCTATTATAGAAAAAAAACTAAACAACAAACCCTTAATTAAGGGTTTGTTGTTTAGTGTTTTATTTTAACACAAAATTTTAAAATTATTAATGTTTTACTTTTATGAGAAAAACTGTCAAGTTCATCAGTTGTAGGTGCATCAGGCCTGTGTATTGCAAGTTTTAAAAATGTTTATACACAACTGAAAAGGAATTAATTTCAGAGGTATACCTCCCAAAAATATCCTTGATCATCTTGAAGTTGTTAAAATATATTCATCCCTGCATTGTTTTAAATCATAAAACTTTCTAAAAAAAACTTTATCTCTGCAGTGGACCGTACTCTTCGGGAGTCGGTTATTCCAGACTTCGATGGTGATGCTTATCTGGAACTTCCAACACTTGAGAATGTCGGCAACTCTTTAGCCTTGGAGATCTGGTTTCTCACCAGATCTCCGGATGGAGTGTTACTGTATAATGGACAGATGGGTGGAGGAGGAGACTTCATTGCCTTGAATCTTCGCAATGGACACGTTGAATTCTCATATAACCTTGGCTCTGGTCTTGCAACACTAGTGTGAGTAATATTCTTTTATAATTCACCTCTTATCAGTTTAATGATTTCCTTTAGGGTATCTTATTCAGTCTTTTGATAAGTTGCATTATACAGTAGTCGGTATTTTAGATAATACTATTAAAATTCTATGGGAGAGGAATATCAAGGGCATGAGAATGGGACATGATGGTTATAAATGAACTGTCATGCTCTTCTAAGTCCCAGTTGCTAGTGCTGCACCTTTACAATTTCACCCTTAAGAAGTATCCGGTGTTTACCACTTCCATGTCTGATCTCTGTTATTCAGATTAATGTCACAAAATTAGTTCTGCTTCCCACACAGAATCACCAATTATAATGTGTTGTTTCAGATTCAGGCTGAAGTAAGTAGTGGGCCACTGGTGTAGGTGGTAAACTTCAGGTCAGAGTGAGCAACATGAACAAGCACAATTTGTTCCTGAACTTACTCTGGCACAAGTAACGTCTTTTTAGCCACTCTCACGCTCTTGGTCTGGATCCATGCTGTTACTAAGCTGTGCTTTAGTTCAAGCTTGTCTGGGATATACTAATCAATTTAAACCGTGAATCATATTTAAACATCGTGATTACTCTGATAAAAAGTTACTGTAGCTTATGACAGTCTGTTTTCTTTCTTTTTTTCAAAACGGAAGTTACAGGTTATAATAGGTTAGCTTAGGCTGGGTTCTAATTTTTCTAAAGGATATCATCCACTCTGTAGTTGCACTTGCATGCCTTTGCACTAGCAACAGATAAATAAAGCTTTCAAGAATGCACAAGAATCTGAGCTTTACAAGTTTAGCGTTAATTTGGATACAGATTTAGCTATAAGTTTAAATAGAAGAGAACTGATTATAAATGATTTTATGCTAAAAATTCTGCATTCAATTTAGAAACTTTGATCCAATAAAATAAAGGAAGTTAAATATGCAATTGCAGTCAAGAGAGAAATTTATCATAAGGAAACAGTTATTTTCCAGATTTAAAACATTGCAGTTCATTCTTATAAGTGAAACACTCAGATGGTGTAGCTTATATTGATCTTTCAAGATTGGAGAGTTCATAATAATGATTGTACAGTATTAATAGAAACCTAAAGTATCCCATTTATTTATACACACGATGGTCATTACTAGCTTGGGTATACAGTACTGTTAGTTAATACAAAGCTAAATGCTTTTTACGTTTAACAATGAAGCTTGACAAAATAATTTAGTTTGAAATGTAATAACACATATACTGTACTTGTTTTATCGAGAACCTGCACATAGTGTTTAGAAGGAGCAGAGTACACCAGCTGATATATAGTAGCCATATAAAATAATTTTCCAGTATTCATTGATCAGATATTCAAAAACATTATTCCCACAATATTTACAGTACTGCTGTCTATAACTATCTTTACTGCTACATAAGTCTTTCAAATGAAGAAATCTCAGAGTACCCAGCACAGCTTCCACCAAGTATGGGTCCATGCCAGTCCTCCACCACAACATGTTCAAAATATTTCAATAGATGCATCCTCAAATAAAATATTTTTATATTAAATAACTCAACCCATGCATGTGAAATTACGATAATTGAAAGTGACGACATTTTGGACCATCCTGGATGACTCGTAATGTTAGCACTTTCATTTCACTTCAAGCGTGTGGGTTGTGTTATGTGTTTCGGCTGTGTTATTGTGGCATTTTCTGCATTAATGTTAAACTCACTCTACTCTTTATTCGAACATCTGCCAAGAGGACTCTTTACTTTCTCTTCTTGAAGGCTGAATGCATTGAATTGATTTCCTGGTACCATCACACACTGCCACCCTCACACTTGCCACTCTCCTCTGCAGTACACACTAGATTATTGCTCATGTTCAATTATACTTTTTTTTTAAGTTCTTAATTTTTGCCATGTATTTTATTTGCCAATTAATGAAATTTTTGTTTCCACATTTCTTTTCCTTCACAAAGCTATGTAAACTGTATCACTGTTTTGTATATTTTTTTTGTTATTTTGGTATTTTTTTTTTTTGCCTCACTTTGGTCATTACCAGCTTGTAATTGTGTGTTGTCTTGTCCTGTTGAGGATTATTAAGTTACTACGTGCTCATCCTCAGACATTTATGCTATTCTACTTGATTACCTTGCACAAAAAGTCAGCTCAATATTTGATCTGTGGTCACTTATGATAAAAACTTCATGTATGGAATATCCTACAGATCTTGTAAAAAATTCAGTAAATAATGCTCACAGGAATAAAAGTCCTCTGTGTTATCAGTTGTTACATAACAGAAATTCTGAATCATATACTGTACACAACACATTACAAATAATAAATAATTAGCAACTTGGCACAAAATGAATGCATTACCACCCTAAATTTTGTTGTCATCCTGCTTACAGGAGCCCGAATCGTGTGCCCCTCAATACATGGCATGTGGTTCGTGTGCGACGAAAGAAGAGGCGTGGCGTTCTGCGACTTAATCAGGGTCGTAGAGTCATGGGCAAGAGTGGGCCGAGACTAAAAGAACTCAATCTCAACCAGCCACTCTACCTTGGAGGCCTTGAGTAAGTACTGTATCACAGTACTGGATATATATGCAAAATGCATCATTCTCTTCTATGTTGGAAGGGGTATTTGCAGCACATGTATAGATACTTGAATTAAATGCTACTAATTTTGGTAATTAAATACTGTAGTACATTTCTGCAACTTCACTAACACACATGGTGTTTCAGACAAGTCTTAATGCCAACACAATATTTTCTGTGCATTTAGCTAATTATATGAGGGTTTCTAAAGTGATAATGATGAACAATATAGACTACTTTATTTCAGATTGTGTAGCTTTAGTGATAACTCTAATAAGAGCTCATTTACAGTATTTAATATTCACAATAATTGCAAACACAAATTCTTAATTAGCATGAAGAAATATGTGGGATTATATGCAAACTACTAAAGAAATTTTCTCCTCAGAAATTATACGATGGCACATCCAGATTCTGGTGTCACCATGGGTTTCAATGGAGCCATTCAGCGTGTCCTTGTTAACTCAGAAGTCTTTGATAACTTGGATGAGCGAGCCACAGGTGGTCGAGGTGTCCGCAGGTAATATAGACATTAAGAATAATAATAATAATAATTCATTGTGTTGGGGGACAGGCAGCCAGTTTATACCATCAGTACATGTTAGGCTTATAGCAAGGTACCACCCAGTGTCGAATTTCTGATCCTGCTAAGGATGCGACCCCCTCAACAAGCTGACTAACTCCTGGGTACCTATTTACTACTAGATGAACAGAGGGCATTATGTGATAAGACATGCATCTAACCATTTCTGTCCTGCTTGGTATTTGAACCTGGAATTCTCGATTGTGAGTCAAGAACGAACCTGACTGTACTACAGGGACCCTGTTTAATGTTTAGCAACTAGTGTTGATGTAGGACTGTAAGGAATTACACACAACAGACAGATAATGTAGACAGAAACCTTTATGTTCCGTGACTCGGTTATATTTTGGGTGTCCAAATTTTGCTAATATGAGCAACTTTAAAATTGTAAAGTTGGTGTTTGTAATTAACAGGGCTACAATTAGCTAGGTACAAACACTCTGCATATCATTGATGGTTTGACTTTTCGAGATTCCTTAGTATGGTATTCATCAGGTATTGAGAAAACAGATGCTTGACTTTATTTATTTTTATTTATTTATTTATTTATTTATTTATTTATTTATTTATTTATTTATTTATTTATATACAGTGTATATACAAGAAGGTACAATGGGTTTGAAAGTACATAGCATTGATGTTTTTACATTCTTGTAAAGCCACTTAACATGCATAGCATTTCAGGCTGGTCTTTAATCTAACAGATAATTTAAGTAGGTAATTTCTAGCAAAATTGAGAAATGTTAACAGGTATTGTACACTAAGAAAATTTGACAAAGATTAGTTGGTACAGTATAGTAAAATTTGAGGATTATCAATAGGTACATTGTAGCATAATTTGAGGATTATTTCAAGGTCTAATGTAGTAAACTATGCATTCAATATAACAGCCATGATATAAGATAATAGCAATGATTACAATGGTGAAGTTGAATGGCTTAGGCACATATATTGGGGAAGTGGATAATACAAGATACAGTGTGAGTTTGAAGAACTATGTAGGAAACTATGAGGATGAAATTAGGTACTTCTGCAGGAAACCATAATTGCTTCATCTCTTCTTTGAACTTACTAGACAAGCCTCTTCTCTGCAGGATTCAGTACAATAACCTCTCCAATAAATTATTCTCTTCAGATTAACACTTTATCTTCCCTCAGGTATAGAGGTCCTCCATGTCAGCTCAACCCATGTGAGAATGGTGGAGTTTGTCAGCCCTTCCGCAACAGATTTCTCTGTAAATGCCCTGCTGCTTATGGTGGAAAGTTCTGTGAAAAGCGTAAGTACTGTGAATTTGATGTTATATATAATACAGTGGCACCTTCGTTTTCGTAGTTAATCCATTCCCAGGGATGGTACGAAAACTGAAACTACGAAAACCGAAACAAATTTTCCCATAAGAAATAATGTAAATTGAATTAATCTGTTCCACACCTCCAAAAATATTAACTAAAAATACATTTTATACAGAATAATACTCTTAGGTACCTTACCTTTATGGAGGACTCTTGTTGGCATATGGAAAACAGTGAGGAGGAGGGGAGGAGGAGAGTGATAGTATTTTGAAGGGGGGAGTCCCCTTCCATTATAACAGCAGTGATGACATTTGTGGGGTACTCTCTCCCTTACATTTTTGCAGGCATACTACTAGGACCTGGTTCTGGCTCACTGCTTGCTTGTCTTACTAAGAATCTGTCTATAGACACTTACTTTTAACGTTTCTTTTTTCACTTACTTTTCCTACATTAACACTTGTCTGTAGTGAGACATCACAGTGTCTCACTATGAATGATCTCTTGTTTTTCCTCTATTGTCATCCTCATAACTATTTTCTTAGATTGAACATTACCACTGAATTTCTTGGAACCCATGGTGTGATATATAATAAGAATTTTTATGTTCAGAAACCAAAAAAATCACAAAACAATTAAATTCTTCTCAAAGAATCCAAGCGAGATCATCACTAGGCGGGAGACACTGGTAAACTGAAGTGCCATGCTTGCTGTGGAACCATACATATATAAACAAATGAGAGTACGACCACCGAGGCAAACTACGACTACCGAATCAAATTTCTCAGAAATTCATGAGAACCGAAAACTACGAGAACAGGGGCACACGAGAACCAAGGTTCCACTGTACTGTACAGTATCTGTATTTTACACGAATATACCTAGATTTATTTATTTATTTATTTAACTGAATTTACCTGAGGGTCACTAACACTCAAGTGTTAGTGATTGAGGATAGGAAGCCAGCGGCTTGTCAAAGGTCTCCACATTTGCCCTGATGATCTATTCCAGTTGGATTTTTAAATTTAACAGAGTTTTGGCAAGTAGGTGGGTCCATGGGTTTATAACCACTGCACTGTGCAAAGCACCTTAAGGCACTCTAAGAGTTGTGCAATTTTTTTTAATTAGGTCATATTTTAAAGTTTGTTAATGGTTTCATTGCCCTTTGTGATTTGAAATGAAAATTATTAAGTTTGGAAACATTTGGACATTAACATTAGCTGAACATTTATAAAAACAACAAAAATATGTCCTTAACAGCTGCACCATGAAATTTTTGCCAGAAACAGGTGTGTAGTGCAGGGAATAATATTGTGGGTAAAAAAAGCATCTCCTGTTCTTGGTCCTACATTGTGGCTTGTTGAGCTTGAAACCGTTGCTCCTTGTTTGTGTTACATCTGACCTTTTGAAGAAATTGTTCAGTATTTTAAGTTTCAATGAGATCCGCCCTGTCTGCAGTATTACTATTCCATATACCTGTTTTTGATTATATATTTTCTGGGGGAGCCCCTTCGGCTCCCCGGAGCTTATCCAGGCTGATATGCTAATGTCAGACTTTGGCATCAGTCGTGTGTATGGAGTTCTATGGTCCTACCGGGGACGACGAGCCAGAACCTGGCCCCCTTAGAGAGGCATGGGGAGCAATGGCCAATAGAAATACCCGTGTGGTTGGAAGCATTCTATGTCTGCCATCGACCGGGTTTGTTTTGGGACCTCGCCTTTCTGGGTGCTTGACTTGGTCGATGGCAGACATAGAATGCTCCAACCACACGGGAGTTTCTATAGGCCATTGCTCCCCATGCCTCTCTGAGGGGGCCAGGTTCTGGCTTGTGGTCCCCGGTAGGCCCATAGAACTTCATACACACGACTGATGCCAAAGTCTGACATTAGCATATCCACCTGGATAAGTTCTGGGGAGCCTCCGGGTCTCGCCCAAAAAATGACGTTTCATTACATTCAACGCTGGTTTTTTGAACTAAGTATGTATGCATGTGATGACAGATACAGATAAGCTATTGTTTGGATTTTTTTTTTGCAATGTACATTTTAATGTACAATGTACAATGTTGCAATTTAAAGTACAGCTGGAAAAGATCATCAGGGCAAATGGAGGGACCTTCAACAATCCGCCGGCTTCCTGTCCTCATCGAAGCCAATAGTGTTTGTGGCTCTCGGGTAAATTCATAGCTTTGATAGGTAGACAGTTCCAAAGGTTTATAACCCTGAATGAAAAAGCATCTGTTTTCTGTCCTGCATTGTGGGTTATTGAGCTTGAAACCATTATTTATTTTATTTATTTTTATTTATATATACAAGAGTTCTTACATTTTTGTACAGCCACTAGCACGCATAGCATTTCGGGCAAGTCCTTAATCTTATGTTCCCAGGAATACAACCCCACCAAATCGTTTAACAACCAGAATTTGTTTGATATTCCTTGTTTGCGTTACATCTGACTTTTTGTAGAAGTGGTCTGGATCAATATCCTCCAAATTTTTTGGTATTTTAAGTTTCAATGGAATAAGCCTTGTCATGTCTGGTTTGCCGTGTTGTTAGACCTGTAGCCTGTACAAAGGGAGATGAATAGACAGGTTATAAATAAATAAATAAAAAAATAATAATTATAGGTACAGATTGTGTAGGCTATTGGTAGGGTGTGATAATATAATTTAAGATACAGATTTTTAATAATTATAGATTATAATTCAAGGAAGAGATGTGATAAGGTGTGACCTGCCCAAAATACAATGCGTGTTAGTGGCTTTGGAAAAAGGTAAGAACTCTGATATTATGTACTTTCACAACCCAATGTTTCTTGTATTTAAATAAATAAATAAATAAATAGGGTTGTGAATATTGTAATTAGAATGGATTGAAGAAAGCTATGATTGAAGTGAACTCGATACATAATTGTATTAAATAACAACATTTACATTTCATGGGGCTAGGAGCTGATGCTTATCCCTGTAAATATTAACTAAGTTCATTTTGGTAAGTATATCTATGTTAATATACAATCATGTCTAGCTGAGTGCATCTAGGTGTGCACATCTACACTAATATCTAGAATGAGTTGAATATATCTAGGCAATTACATGTTGGCGCGTAAACATGTCATTTACATGTTGACTGATGGGACCTAAGAGCGGTGGCTCATCCCTTGTAAACAGTGTTGCCAAATTGGGCTAAAAATAGCAAATTGGGCTATTTTGAGAGAGCTTTGTACTCCTAAATTTTTAATCTCACTACTGTACTTGCTACTTTTTTGGGCTAATTTAAAAATAAGTCGGGCTACTAATGTTAAGAAAGTCAATGACTCATTATTTATGCATTTATAATGCAATGTTTGTAAAACATAGCTGCGCCCAACTGCCTGATTGACCTGATCACCAACTGCAGGAGGCTTGGTTAGAGACTGGGCCCCTGGGGACATTGATCCTTGGAATCTTCGAAAGAAAAAGTAACTGAAACGTGAGGTAATCCTTCCCCCGGGGCGATATGCTTCCTAACCTTAATTGTCATTAATGCTTCATCCTGGGTTCTGTTTTTCCTAGCAACCCATCCTCCTGAAATGATAGTACAGTACCTGTACTTAACTATTTGGTGGAAAGTACCAATATGTAGTGATGGACCACCAGTAAACCACTTATAGATCAGTCGACTGATATTGTGTGTGAAGAACTTTTGTGTTTATGTGTTCGTTATTATAAAGCTAAACACGATAGATTTTTACCTCAGTGTATGTGACTGGTTTCAGTCTCAACCAGTACCTCTAAAGCCTAGTATCAACACCTCAAAAATTATTTTGGCTATATTCGAGTTTATTTAAAGCATGGTCTTATACAGTCATTGACTGTGTGGACTTCATTTTTAATTTTACACTGTGATACAAATACAAATATTTATTCTGGTAAAGTACAAACATACAAGGTGAGATACAAAATGTTGATGGATTTATAGAGAGAGCTAGTACATACAATGCCTAAAGCCACAAAGCGTTTCAGGCAGGAAAAACACTAAGACTAAAACTTAATACTAATTGAGATTAGAGTATAAATTGTGCTGAGAAAATAAACAAAATAAAAAAATTAAAAAAAGGGGGGGAACATGGCAGAAAAAAAAGCAAAAATACAATTTGGTCAACAGCATTGTTTAAAATAGTAGACATGGGTTGACATTTTGGGGGTGAGGTAGGTTACATGATGTTAATTAGGCAGTACTTAGTTTTTATCTTAAACTGGTTGAGAGAGGTACAGTCTTTAACATAATTGGGAAGGTCATTCCACATTCTGGGTCCCTTTATATGTAAAGCATTTTTAGTTTGATTAAGTCATACTCTTGGAATATCAAATAGGTATTTGTTTCTGGTGTTGTGCTCATGGGTTCTGTTACAATCTTCTAGGAAGCTTTTGAGGTCAGAATTGATATTACAGTTCAGCGTTTAATATATATATAAAATACACATGAATAAAGACGTGATGAAGACGAATATTCATTATTTGTTTCTAATCAAATGCACATGTCATTCTTTGCATTTAATGTGTTTTCATGCATCTGAGGGATTACCATCCAGCATCGACTTCATGATGAGAAAGCTACAGATGGTTCCACAGATTCATTCAGGAGAGTGTTATCTAGATTCTAGAGATTTACAGACTTATAAATGATGGGAACGATCCCTTACAGTTGATAATTTTGTCAATGGTTGGCAAGGAACATGATGGTTGGCAAGGAACAATAGTGGCTTTACAAGGATGTAATTACTATGCTATGTATCCTCACAATCCTAATGTACCTTCTTGTATATATATAAATAAATAAAGTGTAGAGCAGTGGGAGTCTTGAACAACTCATTATCAAATCACTTCTTCCTTTTGTGATAAGTATGTTGCAAGGCAACTATTTTCAGTGTACTCTGATCCTGTCAATAAGCTATATTTCACATTCCTCAAACCAATCCTAAATGATTTTGAAAGGATGAATTTAGTTTATAAAAAATATGAAACAGATCAGTGTAGCCTTCACACTGACAGAAAACTTCACTCTTGGAATACTCTGAAGAATCTTGCATCCTTATCATGCAAAGCTTGATGTTAGCTCATTACCGCTGTAACAAGAGAGTCATTAGATTCTTGGAAAGATCTAAGAAAGGATTTTATACTTACAGCAGGTAACAGTGGTGATGTCACTTGCACAGGTATTACCAGAGAAGAACTAATAACGGTGATTAAAGTTGGGAAATCTACCGCCCCTGGGAAGGATGGAGTAACTTATGAAATACTTAATGAACTTGCCATTATGACGAAAAGCCCACTGTTAGACCTCTTTAATATTAGTTATAAAGAGGGCAGTATTCCCAGTAAATGGAAAAAGCTATGATCATCCCTATCCCTAAAGCCAATGGAGAGTACAGACCTGTGTCTTTAACCTCGTGTTTTGTAAAATGTTGGAGAGGATCATTTTAAATAGACTTTTATATATAATGGGTGATCAGCTGTCTAGTAATTTGTTCGGGTTCCTCAGAGGAAAAAGTACCTCTGATTGTATTATTAAATGTCTTGCTAATGAAAATTCACTTCACTTCACCCCTTCACCCTGAAGGGGTGAAGGTAGATAAATGGAATTTAAGTGCAAATTAACATCAAGTTCAAGTATGTTTATTGAGACAAGAAAAAAGATACATCTCAAAGGGATAGAGTAACTAAGGCTATTTCTACCCCCATCTATTTCAAGTCCCTCAAGGGACGCACAAATTCAATGAGTACAGATACACAAATCATTCGTTGGTATGCGTTCGCTACTTAAACTACTCGTGTCGTTTACGCTTATAGAACACCGAACCCTACACGCTTTCTGATATATTGCTTAATTAATAGAGATTGACAAATAAAGCTTATATTTGTTTTATGTTATCAAAAGCGCAGAGATAAAATAGTTTTTGCGAATCCATCACAGAGATTATACCTTATTAGTTAGTTTAGTTCATTTATTATGCACCCCATACCCATCTTGTGGGCGGTAGTGGAAAGGGTTACAGAGGCACATAATGGGCTCAGGGACTGAACCCCACAGTTCATTTAGCTAAGCAAGTTACAATCATGATGAGCTAGTTACAAAATTCAATATAAGTCGTCACATCAACAGAGAGGAAAGATATTCATATTTTAAACAAGGTTTCTTGGCCGACGCTTTCCCTACCGATGGGAACTACGACGTTTGGAAATTCAATGTCAATTTGATCTTGATCAGTGTCAACCTGCAATTTTTAAGCAATGTACTAGCTCTATCTAGAAAAATCCAACATTCTGTTTTATAACTCATCCTGTATGTATGTATATTTTTACCTAAATAAACATTTATTTATTTATTTACAATTGTGATCTGGCAACCCTGTCCGGGGAGTAAACAATGGTGTAGCAGACCACGCTAGGAAGCTCCGTCATTTTCATGACTTATCTAGCCGTGTAGGCAGTATTTTCCCTTCGAGTGGTGACGCAGGACACTATTGATATCTAGGCCAACGGTACACACGCAGAAAACGAAGAACGGGATTGAGAATTGGTGAAATATTTGAGATAAAGTAGTCTTTAGTGCGCAGCCACCGACGAACGCCATCTTTGTCTCGTGTGAGGCCGGCCAGCCCAGAGCTCGATATTGAGCACTGCTCAGCAGGGCTCACGCTCCCTGTGCCACTGAGTACACCGGTGCTCACGCCAACCTTACTTACAAGCCTCGTGAGAAATTATTATAGAATTGCCAGGAAGTGACTTGCATAAAAAGCTTTGTTGTGGTTACGACAGGACAAAGTTTACATGTACACCAGTGACTGCTGACACGGAGTCACAGTAAACTAGGATAACCACAGGTGAACTAGTAAACAAAGATAACCGCAGGTGAACTAGTAAACTAGGATAACAAGAGGTGATCTAGCAAACAAAGATAACAGCAGGTGAACTAGTAAAGAAGGATAACTGCAGGTGAACTAGTAAACTAGGATAAAATTGAATTGAAGTAAATTAATTTGTTTTCACTGATAAGAATCCAACTTTGAATAATCTGCGTAAATCACGTATTTATAGGTTATTTAATAAGACATTAAGGCTAGAAGAGTACGTCTGAAATTAAAATAATCATTCTTCGACTAAAGAGAAAGACTTAACTGAAAAGTAGTTAGCCAAGGGAAGCAATGCACCTCAAGTGATTGTGGCGACTCGAAAAAGCATTTGCCACATACGCAAACATGGTGCAAAATCCAATCGATCGAACCAAATCGATTATCATCTTTGGATGCAAAGAGAAGGACATAGCGTCAAAGACGGAAAGGAAGGAAGCGGAGGAAAAGAACGTGGCAAAACTTATCAGTGTTGTTGAAGGTCTTACCATTAAAGAGAACGTAGTTAGTTACAGAAGAATTGGTAAATATGAAAAGGGGAAGGATAACCCCCTAAGAGTAACGCTGAGCAGCCCCTTTCTGAGGGAAATGGTGCTCAAGAGCTCCAAGAAGCTACAGCAAGATCCCGAAGGAAAACTGTGGAAATTGAGGAGGGACCTCTCTAAAGATGATAGAGAGGTATTGAAAAAGAATTTGGAAATTGCAAAAACAATGAACGAAGGCAGAAGCGAGGAAGAAAGAAATGCATTCTTTTACAAGGTGAGAGGGCTCAGTGTACCTGTAAAGTGGAAACTGAAAAAGCAGTAGAATAAATCGGAAGAGCTCGAACAGTAGATTATTATATATATATATATATATATATATATATATATATATATATATATATATATATATATATATATATATATATATATATATATATATTAATATAATATAATGTGTTATTATATTAGCAATTTTTTAATCCCAATAATTTTCATTTAAAGTTTATAAATAAGATACTGTATGTTATTGCAGCCGTCAAACTAAATATATGAAGTGCTTAACTAAAGATGATAGTATTACTGAAGGGATAGCCAATTTAGAGGCAAGATACTGTAGAAATAACTAAAAATGAAATGTAATGTTGGTAAAGAACCATTCAAGTCCAGAGTCATTAACGTGATCCAAAAGATGTGAAGTGTAATGGTAGACATTCAAATTGACGATAATATAACCATAAATACTTTATCCCACTGGAAAATAACACCTGGATGAGAGGCAATCGAGAAACGAGGGACTCCCCACGAGACAGTTTAAACAGCAAATTTGGATAGTCAGATTTTTGGTACTGGGTGATCAATCTAAAATCTATAGATAAGGAAGCTAGCATGGGAAGAACATGAGAAAGATGGGGTCATCTTATTAAGAAGGCATTTTATGTATTGGCCCACAAAAACAAGTCATTAGTGTATAAAATATGGGTGGAAAATCAATTTGCTGAAACAAAAGGTGCAGAGGGGTATGTTTTCCAAATCTAAGATTGCTTGTGCAGCAAGATAATTCAAAACTAATTTATAATGTGGCATTTGCATTGTTATACATGTGATGCAGCTGGTATGCATAGGCTGAATTGAAGTATGTTGAGATTGGAAACATTCTGAAAGTGTGGGCCTACCAGCAAACTGGAAAGTGGGGTTATTTACTGATTACAGCTCATCACATCCATATGAAGATGAGCTAGACTTGACAAGGGCAGTAGGCACTGTGCTTGCATTCTTGCCACTTGTATTCCTTATCCAACCCATGGATCTAGGGAATAATGTTGAACTTCATAGACAACTACAGAACTGAGTTTGCCAGAAACATTAATGTACATAAGAATAGGGCCTAACATTAAAGGATTTGTGAAAATCGATGAAAAGGCAAATTAAAACAAGAAGTATTGGCTTGGGGGAGTAGGAGGACTCCCAGAACCCCATTAAGCAAGTGTTCAGAGTATATGGAGGACCAAAGAGCTCAAGAAAACATGGAAGTGGAGAAGCACTTTGTCGCATTTTAAATATCATGGCAGGAAGAGATGATATCAATACCTGGAACTTAAGATTTATTAATATGATGCCAAGAGAGCTTGAACTGAAACCTGTGTTTTCCACCTCGGAAAACCTGGACCCTTAACATCTCGACCATCTCGGCCTTAAGACCTCCGGGTCTTAACTCATTTAACACAACCATCCGCATCTAAACATAATTGTGTATGGAGGAACAACAGGACCTATGGTGAGTACCCATATTATGTGCTAAGTGTATTTTTTAATATTATTACCCATAAAATATTTTTATACTGTATTTTGTTTTAATTCTTTAGGGAATTGAAACAGTACAGTACAGTATTGAAGTGTATTTTTAGATACTAAATAATTTTTTTTATGGTCAAGAGGATACAGTATAGTTTTGTATATTAAAAGTGCATCGTCTACTACAGAATCATCTCATAATCAAATTGAACATTAATTTATGTTTAAGAGGTAAAGTAACTTAATTTTTACTCAAAAAAATAAGAAATACCAGTAGATACTGTACTGTAATATTAGTATTATAATTATCCTATTTGGTAACAGTGAACATCTCTCAAAAGAAAATATGTCCTAGGTATGGTCTCTGGTTTCCAACATCTAAATGGTAGTCACTCTCCAGACATTGTCACTAAAAATGTAAAGGCTAGTACCTTTACCAGTTCATAGAACAAAACCAGAAAATTGCTAGGCACTAGTCAATAAACATAAAGGTATTCAAAATCTGAAAGGTATCTTATGGAAGCCTGTTCTCTGTAAATATTACAACATTGATATTTCCATGATTCACTGCATGGTTCTTAACTTGTAATGAAAGTTAAGTTCTCAAGTTCTTAACAAAAAAACCTAGAAAAGTTACATTTTGGGTAATAGGTGGTGCTCGTAGACCAGTCTCAAAATTTACCATGTTTGTCTTCAGATGCCAAAACCTAGGTACTGGACTGTACTATATATTCAAATCAATTTAAAATGTCACTGATGCATGCCAAACACACCATGCTACCTTACATATTAGTATCAGACCTTAACAATGAGTGGTTCCGAAGAAATGATCTGGTGAACATTGGGATACCTGATGCATGTCTCTGACAATCATAGAGCCGAACACTGGAGAGCCATGTTTGTTATTTTAGGAGTGTTATCTGATAGTATTGAACCAAAGGGAGTTAAAATAAAGATCACCAAATACAGTATATGTAAACGATCTTCCAGAGGGTATAGACTCATTCCTCTCAATGTTTGCTGATGCAAAAATTATGAGAAGAATCAAGCCAGATGAAGGTAGACAGAGACTACAGGATGACATCTTATCTTGAGGTTATCTTGAGATGATTTCGGGGCTTCTTTAGTGTCCCCGCGGCCCGGTCCTCGACCAGGCCTCCACCCCCAGGAAGCAGCCCGTGACAGCTGACTAACACCCAGGTACCTATTTTACTGCTAGGTAACAGGGGCATAGGGTGAAAGAAACTCTGCCCATTATTTCTCGCCGGCGCCTGGGATCGAACCCAGGACCACAAGTCCAGCGTGCTGTCCGCTCGGCCGACCGGCCGACATGGACAAACTGGAGAAATGGTGTAGAAAATAACTATTAAAGTTTAACTTTGGTAATCGTAATCTTCTTACTAGTAAAATAATAGTAATGAAATTAGGTGAAGGAAGCAGGAGGCTGAACACAAGGTACCATCTGGGAGATGAAATCCTGCAAGAGTGAAGTAGAGAGAAAGAACTGGAGTTGATATCGCCTGAACCTCTCCCCAGAAGCCCACATCAAAAGTATATCATCGACGACATATGCTAGATTGGCCAACACAAGAACTGCCTTTAGAAATTTGAATAAGGAATCGTTCAGAACCTTGTATACCACTTACGTCATTCCAGTCCTGGAGTATGCAGCCCCAGCCTGGAGTCTATACCTAGTTAAACACAAGATAAAGTTAGAGAAGATTCAGAGGTATGATACCAGACTAGTCGCAGAACTGAGATGTATTAGTTATTAGGAAAGGCTATAGGAGCTAAACTTTGTCCCCAGAAGACAGAAGAGTAAGGGGTAAAACAGGATCACTACCTACAAAATTATCAGAGGAATTGACAAGGTAGATAAAGACAACCTATTAGCATGGGGTGAAACATGACAAAGGGAACACAAGTGGAAACCGAGTACAGTACCCAAATGAGCCACAGAGACATTAGAATTTTAGTGTAAGGGTAGTTAACAAAAGGAATGCATTAAGCAGTGATGTGGTGGAGGCAGACTACACACAGTTTCAAATGTAGATATGATAATATCATCATTAGAAATAACATCACATGAGACAAGTAGACATGGCAGGATGTGCAGAAAAAATCATGTTGAAAAGCAGAGGTGCAATAGGTACGCTGAGGGAGAACTCTTATCAACATCAAGGACCAAGACTTTTCAACATTTTCCCGCTACACATAAGAAGCATAACTGGCCAGCCTCTCTGTGTTCAAGAGAACTCGACAAACGCCTCCAAAGAATACCAGATCACCCAGGCTGTGATTCATACATCAGGCTGTGAGCAGCCATGTCCAACAGCCTGGTTGACCAGATGACCAACTGGGAGGTTGTTGATCCCATGGAAGCTACTCAAGGTAGGTATGTTAGAGCCCAATAAGCTCAGGAATCTGTACACCGGTTGATTTACAGTTGAGAGGCAGGACCAGAGAGCCAAAGCTCAACCCCTACAAGCACAACTGAGTACATACAGTATAATATTGTACCTAATAGCTAGAACTGCACTATGTAAGGACTGATTTGCCTAAAAAGCAGAATAGTTTTTGCAATTTTCAAATACTGTATTTGTTTTTCAAATTGTTGTACTGTATTCCAATTATTATTATATTATAAACATAATTACTGCCTTAGCTATGTTAACTTGGTTAGGTTTATCAAATTTCTGTGTTAGTTTAAATCAAACTAAAATAATAATCATACGTAATAGAAAGCTTTACCATTCCATAAGAAAAAAGTGAAAAATATATGTATAATTTCAAGAAAACTCAGCCTTGTTAGGCAACTTGGGCTATTAGGTATGACAGCTTGTACAGTACCTGTATATGTAATGTAAATAAATACATTACAACAAAATGCATAGGATTTGTTTGTATCTCGCCTTTCACCCGATTGTTAGAGGAGCTGAAGTGCATTCCCTGTTAACACAGATTTGTATTAAATACATAAATGCAAAAATTCTCTCCTTACTCTTTTAGGTGTTAACGAGGAGCAGATGATGAAGCCTATCAAGTTCGATGGCAGCACATTCCTCAAGTTCCCCAACATGGTGTACAGAATGTAAGTGATTGAAAATTTGTGGTTGTAGTCACAAATAAGAAATTTCTATAATATAAATATATATAACATACTGCTTTTTAACATTTTTAATTAACTTTTTCATTTTTGGGTGTATTCATTAGAGTACCAAATATGCACTTTGCCTGATATTATCTTTGACTTAGCTAGAGGCACATTGTTATGGCTAGCATTAGCTTTCACTGGAATATGAAGGGGCTTCCATACGGCTGAGAGTATCCTCGATATCCTTGATTTAGTTTCTTGTGTGATGAGCTGGTACATGGCTGGTTTAGTGGATGTTCGTTACCCTGCAGGAGATACCTTGTTGCTGATAAGTCTCCTCATAGCTAACTTCTAAAATAAAGTACCTAGGATCATTTGGTTAAAATTACCTTTTGTATGGTTGTCAAGAGATCCCTTTTGCCTGATAAATAGTTTATCCAATTTGCTACCAGTCACCTCTGAGGTTGGCATTAGCTTAGTATGAGCTTATGTTTGGTTATCAGAATTTTGTGGGGCCTTCTAGATAAGCAACAATTTAATAGTACCAGAATGTAAACAAAATTATGGTACTATATGTAAATCATAAGGTATTTAGCCAAACTATTTTAATGACAAAGTTTATGCCTATTCCTTCAAAACATCAAGTGTGATGTTAGGAAAATCTGTTAATCTGAGTCCAGTTCTGTAATTACAAATTAGTTTCTTTTTAACTGAATGTTATTTGTGAAAGTTCCTTGCTCTCATTCTGTGTACTTAAAAAGTGCTGGAGATATGTCATATAGAGCTGTTGGACAGTAGATTAATTACTGTAGTGTCATATGGGTGGTGGAAATATGAGCAGGGCTTTTATTTTACGTTATACAGTAATAGCAACCTGTAGATATTTCTATGCATGGAGTTATTTCTTAGGGCTGTGTGCTACTTAGGGTATGCGTCCTTTTTTTTCCAGAATAATCTCCTGAACTAAGTGAATGCTGTCGTTGAATACCTTAATATATTTGCTCATAATCTTGCTTATGTATTAGAAATATTGAACCTTACTGCTTTACTAATAAACTAATATAACTTTCATCGCTTCCTTTCTCTGTTTATCCTTTCTCTTCTTCTACTACCTCTATTACCTTCTACCTTCTTCTTTCTATTATACCAATACTACAACTACTACTACACAATTCTTCATTGCTGACTTCCACTAACTCCTCCCTTGCATCCTGCGGTGTTGGGTCCCGCTACAGCAACCTCACCCATTACAACCTCACTGCCGAAGACTATGATGTCTACGATTTTCCGGAGCCCTGGACAGATGTTGACCTCAGTTACCCAACTGAATATGATCTTGAAGATGACATAGCGTTTTTAGAAGAGGAAGACTACGAAGATGAAGAGAAGGCAGAAGAAATGGAGTTGTTGGAAAAAAAGAAGGAAGAAGAAATGGTCTCCTTGGGTGAGGAAGTTGAGGAACTTGAAGAGGGTTCTGGCCTGTTCTCCCTGTATGATGACGAAGAAGCTTTGTTGGAGGAGCAGGAATACTATAGTGCCTTGGCGACAATGCAAAAGGATGCCAGCAAGCATGAAAACAACCTTATACAAGACAATAGAACAGACCAAGAAACAGAGGGGGAGGATCTGGGAGGGTGAGAAGCTTGTACTAACCGCATGATAGAGTTTTTCTGTAGCACTCCTTTTATCGTGAGCATGCTCATGCTTCTTGTTTGATAGGACAAGTTTGCATATTATTTTATTATATATAGTGGTCAGGCTGCTTAGGTTGCCAGTGAAGATAGTTATTCATGGTCTGGTTTCTTTATTCATATTCATACTGCAGACCTGAAGGTCTAGTAACTCTTCAATTCAACACCACCATCAGTTATTTCTGTTGTTTTTAATCTCCTATACTCAATATTTTATTGTTTTTTATGCATTTTATATATCTTATGGGCCATTTAGGTCTATTATATGGCAACATGTTCATTTTATGAACAATATGCAGTACTAATTTTCCATTGTGTGGTGAGGAAATTGCTGCCACTGCAAACATTGGATAACCAAAATGGTAGGCAGAATCCTTCAACTTGTGTCTCAAGCTTTCAAAGTGTCTTAAAAATTCAGAAGAGGTTTCAGGAAAATGGCATTAGGTTTTGACATGGGAGATAATCGTATTTAACTGGAAGCTGACAGATTTGTTTTCATATGACCTAGCAAACCATAAAGAACGTCAGGATATGAGGCTGTGAATTTAACGCCCTGCACTGTGCATTATAATCAGCATCGTTTTTTTAGGCCTATCATAAAATTTTAAACTCCCATGCATAAATGGGTCTCACTCTTGCTTCCTCATATCTTCAGTAACCATTCCTTTCCAATCTTAGGGAAACAAAAAAATCCTCTCGTCATCTGTCCACCCACACATCCTCCAAGCGTTGTTCCCTTATATGATTCTAGGGCTGGTGTTTCTAAAAGATTCCCCCCCCCCCCCACACCAGCCTTCCCATTCCACTCACCTGCCATCCAGTTCCCCCCCCCCCTCGCCATCCATCCATCCAGTCCCCCCTCACCATCCATCCATCCAGTCCCCCCCTCACCATCTATCCATCCAGTCCCCCCCTCACCATCCATCCAGTCCCCCCCTCACCATCCATCCATCCGTCTTCCCCTCACCATCCATCCAGTCCCTCCCTCACCATCCATCCCGTCCCCCCCTTACCATCCATCCCGTCCCCCCCTTACTATCCATCCCGTCCCCCCCTCACCATCCATCCAGTCCCCCCTCACCATCCCTCCAACCATCCCTCCATCCATCCAGTCCCTCCAACCATCCCTCCTGTTGTCCTCCCAGATACAATATTCAAGTGTGATCGTCACTAGGGGGGGGGGAGACACTGGTAAACTGAAGCGCCCCTCGCCCATGCCACCAGGAACCACGTGCTCGGTTGACCCATATGTGTATCAACAAACTCCCAAAGCTTGTAAACCGATTCAAATTTAATGAAAAAATTGAGTTCGTAACCCGTAAAATTCATAAAGAGGGACGTTCGTTACTCGAGGTTCCTCTGTAGTTTATTAGTATGAATGAGTATATTAGTATATTTATTGAGCATCACCTTTGACACATCAGTGCAACTTGTTACAACAAAAAACTAATTAGGCAAATAATGAAAATAAATCGACAATGTAATTCCCGTGTAGCACCTCATTTAATTTTTGCCCAAAAATGCCTCTGTGCCACTACAACTAAACCACAAGTAGAGACTTTTAACTTGGATTTTTGTGTTTCCTAGATGCCAATTAACAATGTTAAATTAAAAAAAAAAAAATTCAGAGCCATTATTTTTTGCACAGTGCAGAGGCTCATATACGTACAGTATTTCTTATTTGACATTCTAGGCCCATTTATGGTCTGTTAAGCTTTTGAATCTACAAATGTTGTGAGACTGTACCTTTCAATGACTTCAGCTACTTAATTGTCAGAGTGCAAGTTATTAAACTTGTTTAAATTAATAACATTAATGACTTGGTTGAAGAGTTGTCAGTCCTGTAGCCTTTAACTTGTACTGGTATGAGATGTAGTTCTGTTTTGAGGTGATTTTCATCACACCGAGTTGCATTTTGTACAGATCTCTTGGCAAGTGTTATCTCCAGTCTTGAATGCAGAAGCTAATAGGGGGAACGTACAATGTACAGTACTGTATTTCTAACGCTCGATAACCTTCTGTATTCATGGTGGTATACGTATAAGGTTTTCTAGAGTTCGAGTGACACCCGCCCCCTCTGTTTTCTTTTAATGCTCTCCTCCCACTCGCCATCTCTCTCATTGCTTGTTTTAATATTTCAGAGGTCTTATGGTGACTTGTCTTTCTGTGGCTTCTTATTTGGACAAAGGAGAATGATTTTTTGAGAATATTGTGTGCGGGTTATGTTTTGGTCTTTTCAGCCTCGATTTTTCCCAAGTGACTGTAGTTAAAGCACCAATATAGGTTACCAGTGCCAAGGAATATACCAGTAATAACCACGCAGCATATTTCTCGGGGGAGGGGGGGGGTGATCTTGTTATTGCCATTACTGCATGTATTAATCTTTGATATTTTAGGCACATATTTGCACACATACATATAACAATTTAATTAAGTTTTCCCATGATGGTTTAGTATTTTCCCTCTGGTTATGTTCCATAAGTTTTCACTCTTTGGTAGTACATAACTTCTGTTATGTGGACCAGATTCAAAATGCTGTCATTTTTTAGTTGAACTTGCAAGATAAAGGATAAATAAATCTTGTGTACAGGTGAGAAATTCTCATTTGTATTGTGATGACAGATTTAAGTGGTCTCATTGTTAAAATCTTTAACATGGGAGGACTATTTATAATTTGATACAGGTTTGAAACTTCCTTTGCCGATTCTAAATCTGCTCTGTAGCACACCCACATTACCAGATGCATTTGATTACACCAAACAGATTTGGAATGTCCCATTTTCAGTTCTACATTGTTACTATTAGGTCTTCTCTTAATGTGCAATATCACACTTTCTACTCTTGTTGATTTATCTTTCCTAAATGGTGGAATCGATCATTCAAGACACTGTTTCCGCTCCATGTATGACTAATTTCGACGATGCCAGAATGTTTTGCTTCTGTCCAGTGTGTACAGTTTATCTGGCTTGTTATTTGTGTGTAAGCATTTTAATTTCTTGAAATTATTTTTAGGGATTTGGGAGAGCAATTAGTGACACTTAAGTAATGCACATTTTTAACTGGTACAGTATATAGTACAGTACTGTATTACCATTTTGAGTTTGTATAGGGTCATCAGGGGCATTTGTGAATTAACTTATCTGACCACGTTTCAACCAAACTAATTTATATAGTTTATTTATGAAAACATGTATTATTTTTTTTTTTTTTTTTTGTAACTTGAAAGTTAATAACCACAAAATAGAACAAAATATATTGAAAACACACAAGTTTTTTATTATACACTATTAAAAGCATGTTTTATTTGCATGATTTAAGCAAATGTTTTTTTAAATTATAGCTTTATTTAACATTTTCATTTATAGTTGTCATACATTTTTTGTCTTTATTGCAACAGTAAACGTGGGCAAACTACCAACCACTTTGAGATCAGGTTCCGTGCAACAGCCCCAAATGGAGTCCTTGTGTGGCTGAACAAAGGCACCAGCGTCTCCAAGGACTACCTCTCCCTCGCAATTAATGGTGGCTTTGTTGAGCTCTCCTTCAACTTGGGCACACAGCAGTCTATGCTCATCATTAAATCCAAGGTGAAAGATTATTATTTTTTTGCTAAAGGACATGTTCAATTTGACTACCAAAGGTTAGGTTGAAACTGACATTTAAGATACTGATTAACCATCAAAATCTTATCTCAAATGTGATGAGCTATTAAACACCAACTACATGTGTTAATGTCAAATATTTTGTAGTTTTATGCCTACAGTATTTCCATGTATGTTATCCAAACTTTATGGTGCTTTTTATCTCTTAGATTAGAGTGGATGATGGTCAGTGGCACACACTAGTAGTCCATAGACGGAAGCGTCTTGGAGTTCTCAGAGTGGATAATGAACGGCCAGTCAAAGGCATAGCTGAACGGGGGGCCACCACTCTTAACACAAATGGCAAACTCTGGATTGGTAAATAGACTTTCCCAATTTTATTATGAGTTAAATGCTCCCAAGATGCTTGGCTATACAGGAGGATAATGATTGTGTTTACAGAGTTGGCGGTAATTTTATTCCACTTGTAAATTTCATTGTTCAATTAAGTGCCTTCATCATTTGTTTGTTCTCTGTTCTCTATTGTTGGGGAACACAGTCTGTGACTTTTGGAGAACTCTGAACTCAGTATTTGTCTTGATTTTTCAGGTGGATCCTCTAAAATGCCGGATGGCTTGCCTCATGCCTACTATCAAGGCTTCCATGGTTGCATTGATTCTGTCCAAGTGGAAAACCGTGACCTCAATCTCGTAACTCATGGAGACGCACCACTCATCAGATTCTGTGATGAGATGCGGTGAGTGAACAGGAAGAGTAAAAGAAACGTTAAAGTTGTGTGACCGAGAGAAATTTGTTTGTAAAATGTTCATTAAATACTTCTAGGTGCATAAGCAAGCAGTATAGTGTCATTACCATCAGTTAACAGATATACTGCTGTATAAGAGAAGGTACGACAACCTGGAAGATGCCAAGGCATTAAACATTAGTGTTCACAGTGACTTCACAAAATATATTGTGGTTCAAACTTATGCACTGCAAAGCACAAGAAACTGTAATACTTAAGAGAAAAGTACTGAACCAAAAAATAATTGTGCCATGGTGCAGTCTTAAATTATAACAAGTCAAAGGTTGTGTTCTTGGTGTGGTTTTTGATACTGTGTCGCAAACCTCATGTTATAGACGGTCTTCATTGTTGCACAGAAGCCACACGACAAGGATTGTTATAAATGCAAAAATAGTGTACTTTATTTTTTTCAAGAAATTGCCTTTGAATCTGGGATTCAGTTCCAGGAAGGTGCAAAGGGAACACCACAACTGTTGTGTGTTCTCAGTGTGTGTATATATACAGAACATTAAAATTACTTTGAATGAATGAGTGCAAGTGGTTGTGTGACAAGGCCAGGTCATTTGGAAAGGCAAGGAAAGGGCTGAATTTCTGGTTTGTAAACATTGTCCAATAACTGTTGACTACTTGTACCTCTGCAGTATTTAGAAAATTCTTGAATAAATTTGCACTTGCAGAAAGCTTTAGCATTCGAATTTCAGAGTATTCAAGGGGGGGGGGGATCTTATGTTGTATATGAAAAAAGAATTGACCAACTGTGAGTGAAATACTGTGTGTAATCTATACATTGTATATTATTATTCTTTGTTAATTATGTTAGACATATTCAACTATTTTTTAATATCCTAAAGCTGTACAGAATCACGCGAGGTCAACATAAGGAAGTCACGTGGGGTCTGCCCTGCAGTTCTTGCACTGGCAGTTTATGATAATCCATCCATACTTCTTGTTTAAGTTAAGTGTAAGATTATGTACAGCACTTACATTCATGGATGATGTGGGAGCACTTGTAAAAGTTTATGGTTTTAAAATACTTTTACTTGTAATTGTCTTATACAATTGAGTATACAGGTAAGGCAGTTATCAGAACGCACTAAGCCATTACGACTATATAGCACTTTGGAAGGAATGAGAGGATAAGAATTTAGGATATGGTGGAGGAAAGGAATGGCGTTCAACCACTTGGACAGTCTGGGAATGAACACCGACCTGCAAGGAGAGAGACTGTCACTACCGTCCAGTCCAGGCAGTTGAACACCATTTCTCTCCTCCGTCCAATCCTAAATCCTTTTCCTCTTATTCCTTCCAAGTGCTATATGGTGCATATATATATATAGCACTATATGCTTAGTGCTTTCTTCTGATATTTGTAATACAGACAAATAATATTTGTAATTTATTAATAAATAATAAAATATTTGTGATATGTAATACAGACCTTACCTGTATACAATTTTAATTGCACTATTTCAAAATATTTACATAATAATCAAAGATTTTTTGAGCATTAATAACTAATGATCAAGCCATACTTAGTTTTCTGCCATTTATTATTTCTAGCTTCAGCTTCCTCCCATGAATGTTATTAATCAGGGACCTGCATCGAGGTTGAAAATTGCCACTGTTAGCTGCCTGTCCTCCCCATTGGCAGAGCAAGGGGAGTGTTCAGCAATGGTGAGAACCCAGATGTAATTTGTCATATTTTTTGTGAAGTTTTAAAAAGAGCCCACTTGTCTTCCAGAAGAATGTGTAATATGTACATAATGTAAGATAATAGAGAAACTAATTTTTACAAGACGTGCCAACAGTAGGTTTGTGCAAACTCACAAGGTTAGTATTAAACGTATAATGTCATATGTAGTTCATACTGTAAGTTTTAAAAAACACAATTCATTCCATAATTCAGGCATTTCAAAACATTCCACAGTCTTGAATTTGCCTCAAGATGTACATGAAGCACTTGATTAAAAATTGAGAAGTTGGTCATTTAAAGAATTTAGAGCCAGTAATTCCCTAGCATGATCTGTTCTGAGATGTTGATTGGTTTGCCGGACGATTGGTTGATTGCTTTTTGCTTTTGCAAAAAGCAGAGAAATTGTCGATCAAAACAAAGATTGATTAAATCTGACCTTAGCCAGGATAAGGGTTTTATGTGTTAAGTAAATGAAGTCGTTGCTGGAATCGAGCGTTATCAGAACATCGCGAGTCATACTTAAGACTTGTTACGTTGTTAACAAACTTAAGATAATTTTTATTCAGTATACTTTTAACAGTTGCTATTTTTCAACAGCCATAAAATGTAATGTTCCTACAGATACTTTTAAATAATTTGTAAAGCTCTGAAATGTTTCGAAGACCTTTTATGTAGATAATTCACAGTGTGTTTGCACATATTTGTAGAAAATACAAAATACAAAGATATGTTATTTTTGTTTCCTTTTTTAATAAGTAATGGACTGGGGTAAGACTCATCATGATAAGGTGCATAAATGTTCTGCGTGATGTACAACGTGCTGCTTGTAAAGGTTTGAAACTTGCAAATATTGAACATGTTCGGAACAAATCTCGGAAGAACAAGACAAAATAAAAAACTAAGTTATGAACAAATCCACAAGGGCCGTGACGAGGATTCGAACCTACGTCAGAGAGCATCCCAGACGATGCCTTAATCGACTTGAGCTACATGGTCAAGGGTGAAGAAGTAGACTGGCCTATTGACGTAGCTCGAGTGCATGGGGGAATTGTGTAAAACACTGGTTTGTGTCTCGGAGAGGCGGCAGGATCCAAGTAAGTTCAGTAGAACTTCTGATTTTAATTCTTTTGACCATGTTGTACCTCAGTCGATTAAGGCATCGTTTGGGATGCTCTCGGATGTAGGTTCGAATCCTCGTCACAGCCCTTGTGGATTTGTTCATTTGATGCATCACGTTATTGTGATGTCTGTAAACTAAGTTATATTAAATTTTTTGGCTTGATCTTTGACACTTGTTTGTCTTAGTCTCCCCATATCTCTTACCTCTGTGTTGAATCCTCTAAGGCCCTTACCCTCCTTGGGGTATTGTCCCATACTTCTTGGGGAGCAGATAGGCGCGCACTATTCACTTTACATTCGTCTCTTGTCCTGTCTAAGCTCTATTATGGTTGCCCTGCTTACTCGTCTGCTTCTCCTACTCTTCGCTGTCTTGATGCTTTGCACCTTACTGGGTTACGCCTCAGTTCTGGTGCCTTTCGTTAGACTCCCGTCTCAGCTTGTATGTTGACACTGGCTTTCCTATCTCTCCAGGACCGTCGTGACTGCTACTGTCTTCGCTATCTTGCGCGGTCCTTGCAACATCCTTTTTCTCGCCTCTGTTGTGCTTTAACTTTTACCCCTCCTGCGGTTCCTGTTCCTCTTCACCACCACCCTCTTTCTGTCCAGTTATCTTGCCTACAGGATTCACTTTCAGTTCGTATTTCTAATATTTCTACTCGTGTTGTTCCTTCTTTGTCTCCGTGAAGAGTCCCCCCTTCCGCAGTTTTGTACATCCTTAACCCGCATCACTAAAGCTTTTACCCCTCCTACGGTTCTAAAACGCCTTTTCCTTGAGCACTTTTCTTCTCACTCCTGCTCCGTTTCCATCTTCACCGATGGGTCTAAGTCTGCGGACGGTGTAGGCTACTCTGTTGTTTTTCCTGATTGCACTTATATGTTTCGCTTACCTCTGGAGACTAGCATCTTCACAGCGGAGCTTTATGCTATCCTCTATGCTCTTCGTCTCCTGCTTTCTCGTTGTCAATCTTCCTTTGTAGTTGTTGACTCTCTTGGTGTCCACGTGGCTTTTAGGTCCTTTAATCCGGTTCATCCAGTGGTTGTCGAGATCCAGCATTGGCTGTTTCTTGTTCACAGTAAATTTAAGTCGGTTGAGTTTCATTGGGTTCCCAGCCATATTGGTGTCTCTTTAAATGAGCGTGCAGATGCAGCCGCCAGGGAGCTGTCCGCTCTTGTCCCATCTCTCGTAAAGGTATTTCTTATTCCGACTTTTACTCTGTTATCCATTCCTCCATCCTTACCCGTTGGCAGGGTCATCTGTTACTGGTAACAAACTGTGTACTCTTAAGAGTTGTGTGTCCTCGTGGCCGTCCTTCTGCCACTGTAACCGACGATGGGAAACGGCTCTGGCGAGGTTGCGTATTGGCCATACACGCTTAACTCATGGTCACTTGATGGAGCGCCGCCCTGCTCCTTATTGTCCAAATTGCATTGTCCCCTCTTACGGTCATGCATATCCTTGTTGAATGTCCTGACTTCCAGAACGAGCATGTGTCTTGTTTTCCATCCGTTCCCCATGGTCGCTTGTCCCTAGATTTTTTTGTTTTTTTCTACCACAGACGTGGCCACACACTTACAATGCTAACCAGCATATATACATTTTCTTCTATCCTCCGTGGACAGGGTTAGAGATGTGTTAAACATATAGTTCAGGGGTTTATTGAACAATCAACCACAGAAGGTGATTCGGTGTTTTTAAAATGCTAAGCTAACCTACATACGTAAAAACATAGATACACAGATTTACGTATGCCCTACATAAAGTGTTCGATGTGTCTTTTACATAGTGTCATTAGTGTGCATTTACAAAGGTGAAATGTAATTCTGATCAGCTTCCATATGTACTTTATACACATACATATACATACACTAGTGTGCATTTAAGCACTTAATCACTGAAGGTGATTAAGGTGCTTTTACAAGCTCAGGTTATATAGTTACATCACATACATACCTTGTATAATTGGTACATTACATGGTCAATCTTGGGTACAAGTCCAATATATCAAGTGTTCCAGTACTCGTATAGTAATTACACAGTCCAGCATACCTTAGCACAGGAGGGCAAAAGTCAGTCAATATGGGACATTCTACAATATAATGTTCAAGGGAGTGCATGTTTTCTTTTTCACAAAGTTGACACATTGTGTACTCGACATTTGGGTTTT
>NC_059632.1:2518921-2523921 GCF_020424385.1 Procambarus clarkii
AAAAATAATAATAATATAATTTCTTATGTTTTCATTCACATCCGCTGAAAACACAAACAAAGCTCCTTGAATCGCATAAAGCAACAGCGCTCCGCCGCCAGCTACAACCATCTCCACCTCCTATTATCCTGCTCACAATCTTCCCCAGAGCTAATCCCATTACTTCCTTACCATTTATCCTTCTTTCTCTACCTGGCGGCAAGACGTGGGCGCTGTGTAAGCGCCATCACATCTGCCTGCATGCGTCCGTGTGCGTGTATGTGCGTTTATGCGTGCGTGTGCGCTTATACGGGCAAACGTTCGTGTGCGCTCATGCGGGCAAACGTGCGTGTGCGCTTATGCCTGCAAACGTGCGTGTGAGCTTATGCGTGCATGCTTGTTTTAGTGTGTGTGTGCGCGCGTCTGCATGTGCGCATGTGTGCGCGCGCAGCATACCTTCCCGCCAACGACTGGCGGCGCCGCTCGCCTCATCATAACGATAACTCCGCCATCCGACACGACGCGAATTCAGACGGATAATCTAATCTCTTCCATCCTTTGTTTGCAGAATTTCTTTCTTTCTTACGTTCTGTCTCGCAAAAATGTTGAGCTTTCGCTCTTTTTTAACAAGATTTTGTTTTAACTCAAGGACGAAATCAGCTCACTCTCTGAGTACTCTTGAGATTAGCGATAAAACTCGCTGACTACGATAAATTATGCGGGTGAGATAAGAATATAAAAATATTATTGGAACGGTTGATGGCAGGGGAATGAGAGAAAGAGGGGAGAAGGGAAGGGAATGGAAGAAGATGAGGGGAGGAAGAGGTAGAGGGGGGAAGAGGAGGAGGTATAAAAACATAAGAGCCGTCGTCGTACTCCACTCTAGCCTGCTCAACTTTATGCATTAGTCCGGAGTGGAGCAAAACACGGCTGCAGGTTTGGCCTGAGTTACCCAACTAAAAAGCCATATCGTGTCTGCTGGGAAGGCGGTGATTAGGGCCCCGTCTTCCTCTACCCGTCACCCTCAACCCTGTCACCATCCCTTCCCCTCCTCACAGTCAACCCTGTCTCCACCCCCCTCCCCCCTCACAGTCAACCCTGTCACCACCCCCCTCCCCTCCTCACAGTCAACCCTGTCACCACCCCCCTCCCCCCCTCACAGTCAACCCTGTCACCACCCCCCCCCCCCCTCACAGTCAAACCCTGTCACCACCCCCCTCCCCCCCTCACAGTCAACCCTGTCACCCCCCCCCCCTCCCCCCCTCACAGTCAACCCCGTCGCCCCACATTACATGCTCTCAGAGTTACTAAAAATAAACAAAAATCGAAAGACACATAATATAATTTTCCTCTCTTTCTTCCTTATTTCTTGTGACATTTAATACAACAGCAACAACAGCGAAACAAACAATGACCAACAGCAACAATAACAACACAAAAACAATAACTTCAACAAACAACAACAATAACAACACAAAAACAATAACTTCAACAAACAACAACAATAACAACACAAAAACAATAACTTCAACAAACAACAACAATAACAACACAAAAACAATAACTTCAACAAACAACAACAATAACAACACAAAAACAATAACTTCAACAAACAACAACAATAACTTCAACAAACAACAACATTAACAACACAACAACAATAACTTCAACAAACAACAACAATAACTTCAACAAACAACAACATTAACAACACAACAACAATAACTTCAACAAACAACAACAATAACTTCAACAAACAACAACATTAACAACACAAAAACAATAACTTCAACAAACAACAACAATAACTTCAACAAACAACAACATTAACAACACAAAAACAATAACTTCAACAAACAACAACAATAACTTCAACAAACAACAACATTAACTACAACAGCAATAAGCATAACACAACAACAATATATAACAAAATAAGAAACATCACAACAACCCCTATAACAACAAAACAATAACAAAAACAACATAACACAACAATAACCTCACCATTAACAATAACAACAATGGGACTATTTTTGCACTTCCTGCCATGCCTCCTGATCTCACGCGGTGTTATTTCCAAGTGCACATTTACAACCATATACCCTTTAATATTGGCTTGCTCTCTAGAGGGAATACAGGGTGCAGGCGAGACAGATAAGAACATAAGAACATAAGAACAAAGGCAACTGCAGAAGGCCTATTGGCCCAAACGAGGCAGCTCCTATCTATAACCACCCAATCCCACTCATATACATGTCCAACCCGCGCTTGAAACAATCGAGGGACCCCACCTCCACCCCGTTACGCGGTAATTGGTTCCACAAATCAACAATCCTGTTACCGAACCAGTATTTACCCAAGTCTTTCCTAAATTTCCTAAAGATACGTGACAATTTACACTTTGAAAATATTAGAGGGACTGGTTGCAAATCCACACACGGAAATAACACCACATGGGACCAGGAGGCATGGCACAAAAAGGAGAGGGTTAGAGGGTCCCGTTGAAGGGGGCTCTCTAGCCCCCTTCAACAGGGGCTAGAGAGGGCACTCTCTAGCCCCCGTTGACTTAGAACTCTTACCAACATCTAGGGCCCAAGAGTTTTCAACATGCCCGCCATATATACGAGGCTTATTAACTCTCTCATAACCGATGTCCCTCTCACGTGTTCAAAAGAGAACTTGATACAACATTTCCAACAGACACCTGATCTACCAGGCTGTGATTCAAACGTCAGGCTGCGAGCAGCTGTGTTTAACAGCCTGGTTGTCCATACCATCAACCAGGAGGCCTGGTCAGAAACCGGGCCGCGGGGACGTTGATCCTCGGAACCAGCGCATGATAACTGGAAGGTAAAATAACATAACAACAACGCCACAACTGAAGCAACAACAACAACACCACAACTGAAGCAACAACAACAACACCACAACTGAAGCAACAACAACAACACCACAACTGAAGCAACAACAACAACACCACAACTGAAGCAACAACAACAACACCACAACTGAAGCAACAACAACAACACCACAACTGAAGCAACAACAACAACACCACAACTGAAGCAACAACAACAACATCACAACTGAAGCAACAACAACAACACCACAACTGAAGCAACAACAACAACACCACAACTGAAGCAACAACAACAACACCACAACTGAAGCAACAACAACAACACCACAACTGAAGCAACAACAACAACATCACAACTGAACCAACAACAACAACACCACAACTGAAGCAACAACAACAACGCCACAACTGAAGCAACAACTAAACAAAAAAACACAAAAATATCTCTCCACTTAAACGTAAACATACACAGTCACTTCTAAACAAATTCTGGCAACAGACTTTTATGTGTATTAAAAACAAACAGTCATAAAAGTCGACGACACACACACACACACACACACACACACACACACACACACACACACACACACACACACACACACACACACACACACACACACACATACACACACACACACACACACCTTCCCGGACGAGGCGGAAACAAATGGGCGGAGTTTCTTTCACCCTGATGCACCTATTCACCTAGCAGTAAACAGGTACCTGGGAGTTAGACAGCTGCTATGGGCTGCTTCCTGGGAATGGGTGTGTGTTTGTTAGAAATATATTTAGTATACATAATAGATGAAAAATTGATTGGTTAGAAAGGCGGGGGTCCAAGAGCTAATAGCTCGATTCTGCAGGCACAAATAGTAAATACACACACACACACACACACACACACACACACACACACACACACACACACACACACACACACACACACACACACACACACACACACACACACACACACACTCAACAATAACTTATGGGAAGCCTTCCACTAGAGTTCCTCAACACAGCCCCCCCTTCACCCACTCCCCCGCCGGATTCAACTCTTGGAATCAGCAAACAAAGCAGGCGATCTGACCAATTGCCAATGTTTCCACCGCCTCCCCCTGGGATGGGAGGGGGGGGGACATGAGGTGGGGGGGTGGGGAAGGAGGAGGAGGAGGTGGGTACTCTCTCTTGCTGCCTCGCGCTAGGGAAAATTCCCTTTGGGGGCATGGGAGGGGAGCGAAAATTTGTCTGGATGAATGAATATAAACGGGGAGGAACGAAGACAGTGAGCGATACAGATTGTGGCGGGGACTTTACGAGGGGGTGAAAGTGGTGGGGATAGTGGGCGCGAGTTTGTGGCAGGGGCAGTGGGTGGGTGGGGGAAATGGGCGCAGGAGTCTGCCTGACGTGGCAGGGCAGGAAATTGTGGCAGAGACTTTGGTTGTGGGGGATTGTGGTGACGGGGACGGTGGTAGGGTAGACGTACAGGATCTTGCACTGGAAGGATTTACTGGACTCACTGTCCCGGAGTCCTGCAACATCCGATCCTGTTATCAAGCAATACGAGAGGGAAGCTCACAGGTCGGGGAGTGGGGGAAGGGGGGTGCGGATTTATTTTTAACATTGATTTGCATCATTTACTTTTAACAATAAATTGCAACAAATTTTTCTTTAGAGGTTATGTTACAGCTGCGGGTCGTGTCCGTAGACTGTGCCCGCAGCTCTCTAGGTAATGCTTCAGCTACTGCCCAGGCTAACCATAGCCCATGCTACTTGCCCCGCTCCTGTGCCAGGGAAGTCCACTACGGGCTCACCATAGCCCGTGCTACTTGGAACTTATGTTCCGAGTAGCTGAATCTAAAACAACAAGCTACTGGTTCATGCTTTAGCTCCTGGCTCCCATCTTGAGGACAGAACCAACACATTCCCTAACCCCTTCACCACCACTTAGCAGTCTTATCTCTCCCAGACAGCATCCATCACCTCTATATCCGTCCAGAGAGCCCTCACCGCCAGGCTATACAGACAGCTTCTACCCCCTCTCTCTATCTGCCCAAACAGTTCCCCACACCCTCTCTATCCTCCAAGACAGCCTCCACCTCCCTCTTGATCCACCCAGTGACGTCACTCTCTATCCGCCCCAATAGCCCTT
>NC_059632.1:2528921-2531421 GCF_020424385.1 Procambarus clarkii
ACTATTGCTGCTGCCACTATTGCTGCTGCCACTACTGCTGCTGCCACTATTGCTGCTGCCACTATTGCTGCTGCTGCCACTACTGCTGCTGCCACTATTGCTGCTGCCACTATTGCTGCTGCTGCCACTACTGCTGCTGCCACTATTGCTGCTGCCACTATTGCTGCTGTCACTATTGCTGCTGTCACTATTGCTGCTGCCACTATTGCTGCTGCCACTATTGCTGCTGCCACTACTGCTGCTGCCACTATTGCTGCTGCCACTATTGCTGCTGCTGCCACTACTGCTGCTGCCACTATTGCTGCTGCTGCCACTACTGCTGCTGCCACTATTGCTGCTGCCACTACTGCTGCTGCCACTATTGCTGCTGCCACTATTGCTGCTGTCACTATTGCTGCTGCCACTATTGCTGCTGTCACTATTGCTGCTGCCACTATTGCTGCTGCCACTATTGCTGCTGCCACTACTGCTGCTGCCACTATTGCTGCTGCCACTATTGCTGCTGCCACTACTGCTGCTGCCACTATTGCTGCTGCCACTATTGCTGCTGCCACTATTGCTGCTGCTGCCACTACTGCTGCTGCCACTATTGCTGCTGCTGCCACTATTGCTGCTGCCACTACTGCTGCTGCCACTATTGCTGCTGCCACTATTGCTGCTGCCACTATTGCTGCTGCCACTATTGCTGCTGCCACTACTGCTGCCACTATTACTGCTGCTGCCACTACTGCTGCTGCCACTATTGCTGCTGCTGCCACTACTGCTGCTGCCACTATTGCTGCTGCTGCCACTACTGCTGCCACTATTGCTGCTGCTGCCACTACTGCTGCTGCTGCCACTATTGCTGCTGCTGCCACTACTGCTGCCACTATTGCTGCTGCTGCCACTACTGCTGCTGCTGCCACTATTGCTGCTGCTGCCACTATTGCTGCTGCTGCCACTACTGCTGCTGCCACTATTGCTGCTGCTGCCACTACTGCTGCTGCTGCCACTACTGCTGCTGCCACTATTGCTGCTGCTGCCACTACTGCTGCTGCCACTATTGCTGCCCCCACTGCTGCCACTATTGCTGCCCCCACTGCTGCCACTATTGCTGCCCCCACTGCTGCCACTATTGCTGCTGCCACTATTGCTGCCCCCACTGTTGCCACTATTGCTGCTGCCACTACTGCTGCCCCCACTGCTGCCACTATTGCTGCTGCCACTATTGCTGCCCCCACTGCTGCCACTATTGCTGCTGCCACTATTGCTGCTGCCACTATTGCTGCCCCCACTGCTGCCACTATTGCTGCCCCCCACTGCTGCCACTATTGCTGCCCCCACTGCTGCCACTGCTGCCACTATTGCTGCCCCCACTGCTGCCACTATTGCTGCCCCCACTGCTGCTGCCCCCACTGCTGCCACTATTGCTGCCCCCACTGCTGCCACTATTGCTGCCCCCACTGCTGCTGCCCCCACTGCTGCTGCCCCCACTGCTGCCACTATTGCTGCTGCCACTGCTGCTGCCCCCACTGCTGCCACTATTGCTGCTGCCACTGCTGCTGCCCCCACTGCTGCCACTATTGCTGCCCCCACTGCTGCCACTATTGCTGCTGCCACTATTGCTGCCCCCACTGCTGCCACTATTGCTGCCCCCACTGCTGCCACTATTGCTGCCCCCACTGCTGCCACTATTCCTGCCCCCACTGCTGCTGCCCCCACTGCTGCCACTATTGCTGCCCCCACTGCTGCTGCCCCCACTGCTGCCACTATTGCTGCCCCCACTGCTGCCACTATTGCTGCCCCCACTGCTGCCACTATTGCTGCCCCCACTGCTGCCACTATTGCTGCCCCCACTGCTGCCACTATTGCTGCCCCCACTGCTGCTGCCCCCACTGCTGCCACTATTGCTGCCCCCACTGCTGCCACTATTGCTGCTGCCACTACTGCTGCCCCCACTGCTGCCACTATTGCTGCCCCCACTGCTGCCACTATTGCTGCTGCCACTATTGCTGCCCCCACTGCTGCCACTATTGCTGCCCCCACTGCTGCTGCCCCCACTGCTGCCACTATTGCTGCTGCCACTATTGCTGCTGCCACTGCTGCCACTATTGCTGCCCCCACTGCTGCCACTATTGCTGCTGCCACTATTGCTGCCCCCACTGCTGCCACTATTGCTGCTGCCACTACTGCTGCCCCCACTGCTGCCACTGTTGCCACTATCGCTGCCACTGTTGCCACAATCGCTGCCACTATCGCTGCCACTGTTGCCACTATCGCTGCCACTATCGCTGCCACTATCGCTGCCACTGTCGCTGCCACTATTGCTGCCACTGTAGCTACCACTGTTGCTATCACCATTGCTACCAGTACTACTATCACTATTGCTACCACTACTACTATCACTATTGCTACCACTACTACTATCACTATTGCTACCACTACTACTATCACTATTGCTACCACTACTACTACCACTATTGCTACCACTACTACTACCACCATTGCTGCCACTATTGCC
>NC_059632.1:2536421-2563921 GCF_020424385.1 Procambarus clarkii
AGAACTTTCAATCTTTGTTTTGATAATTATTTTCTGCTGCAAGAAAATAATTTCTTGCAAGAGTTATTTAATCATATGTTTTTTTTCCGAGCAAAGTATTTTATAGAATTTTCAGGAAATTCTTTAATACAAAACTTTTACTTGTTAAAATTCCCACAGTCCCTAAAGATATTCTTTATCTTTTACCTAAAGATATACGTTATCTTTAGGTAAATCTCAAATTTATTTATTTGGGCACAGTTAACTATCATATTAGAAAAAATATTCGTAATATTTTTAGACATTCCTATCTGCAAACTAACTGTATGTTTGTGTTTACCACTAACCATACTATTGCCAGCTATATAAAACAGTTGCCCTTTAACCTCAGATATGGTGTTGTTTGTCCTTCTAAATGTTAGAAATGTAACATTGGATCCCCGGGGGAAGACCTCAGGAAACCTTCACCACCGTAGCTGGTTATCTTGAGATGATTTCGGGGCTTTAGTGTCCCCGCGGCCCGGTGAGGACCAGGCCTCTACCCCCCCCCCCCCCCCAAGAAAGCAGCCCGTGGCAGCTGTCTAACTCCCAGGTACCTATTTACTGCTAGGTAACGGGCAATAGGGTGAAAGAAACATTTTGCCCATTTGTCTCCGCCTCCACCGGGGATCGAACCCGGAACCTCGGAACCACATGTGGGCGTCTCTTACCACAGAGGTTGGCACCTTGGCACGCTGGGTGCTCTAGCAGCTGCTGCAGGAGAGACCGCTCAACACACCGCCCTCTCACTTACACAGATCTCAATCTTCTGATTTCCATTTGTCTTCGACTAAGTCTCAACGACTTGGAATGTATGTCGATCACGAAAACGAGACCCGAGTTAAACAACTTTGAGTCTTGAGCTCAACTGCTTACACGCTAATTTTCGTCTTCTCCAAGTTAATTGTTAAATCGTTTCATGTTTTATTGCTTATATAATTGTCTTTTTACTTTGTATATATTTCTCAGGCTGACCTCATCAACAAAGGTCAAATGTTTGTTAATCCAGCTGCCAAACCCTATGTTTACGATTGAAAAACTCTTAGCGCACAACCCAGCAACCCGTCCTCAGGCTAGACTCGTTAAAGCACCGGCCATCCCTCAAGATCCATTATCAATTTTAAGTTAAAATTGATGTCTTGGGGAAGGGGGGGGGGGGAACGGCCGCAGCTTTAACGAGCCTGGTTTGAGGACGGGTTGACGGACACGGACCTCTTTATTTACGTTTAACTGTCTTAGTGTTTTTATGGACAATTGACTTATATAATATTTGAACTTTTCCTTTACAACTTTGAATTAATATTGTTGAGTAACTGTGGTCGTAGGTTTTAAATAAATTTTCGACGAACGGGAAATGAGTCAGTGGTATACTCTAGTTGGAAAGGTTGTAGAACCTAACTCCGAGTCAGCAGACGAACGACAGTTACATAAGTCTGGAGCCAAGAGCTTAATCCTGGCAACAATTACTATGTAAGAACAAGTGTGTGTGTAAGAAGGGAACATAGACGGAGCCCTTCAGGTTGGTGGAGGGCTGAGTAAGACTCCTGAGGGCTGAGTAAGACTCCTGAGGGCTGAGCAAGACTCCTGTGGGCTGAGTAAGACTCCTGAGGGCTGAGCAAGACTCCTGAGGGCTGAGTAAGACTCCTGAGGGCTGAGTAAGACTCCTGAGGGCTGAGTAAGACTCCTGAGGGCTGAGCAAGACTCCTGTGGGCTGAGTAAGACTCCTGAGGGCTGAGCAAGACTCCTGAGGGCTGAGTAAGACTCCTGAGGGCTGAGTAAGACTCCTGAGGGCTGAGCAAGACTCCTGAGGGCTGAGTAAGACTCCTGAGGGCTGAGCAAGACTCCTGAGGGCTGAGCAAGACTCCTGAGGGCACCAGAGGCAGCACTCACCGAGGCCCAACTGCCCATAAAGTCATTTGAGTCAATACTTACTCGGTGAGGAGGCTGCCATTCCCTCTTACACCGGCTTCATTGTCCTCTCACGAACCCATTTGTCCTCGCCTGACACACTAGCTTGTTCTCCACTGACAGCTTCGCTTGTCCTCGCCTGACACACTAGCTTGTTCTCCACTGACAGCTTCGCTTGTCCTCGTCTGACACACTAGCTTGTTCTCCGCTGACAGCTTCGCTTGTCCTCGCCTGACACACTAGCTTGTTCTCCACTGACAGCTTCACTTGTCCTCGTCTGACACACTAGCTTGTTCTCCGCTGACAGCTTCGCTTGTCCTCGTCTGACACACTAGCTTGTTCTCCACTGACAGCTTCGCTTGTCCTCGCCTGACACACTAGCTTGTTCTCCACTGACAGCTTCACTTGTCCTCGTCTGACACACTAGCTTGTTCTCCGCTGACAGCTTCGCTTGTCCTCGTCTGACACACTAGCTTGTTCTCCGCTGACAGCTTCGCTTGTCCTCGCCTGACACACTAGCTTGTTCTCCACTGACAGCTTCGCTTGTCCTCGTCTGACACACTAGCTTGTTCTCCACTGACAGCTTCGCTTGTCCTCGTCTGACACACTAGCTTGTTCTCCACTGACAGCTTCACTTGTCCTCGTCTGACACACTAGCTTGTTCTCCGCTGACAGCTTCACTTGTCCTCGTCTGACACACTAGCTTGTTCTCCGCTGACAGCTTCACTTGTCCTCGTCTGACACACTAGCTTGTTCTCCACTGACAGCTTCGCTTGTCCTCGCCTGACACACTAGCTTGTTCTCCACTGACAGCTTCGCTTGTCCTCGTCTGACACACTAGCTTGTTCTCCACTGACAGCTTCGCTTGTCCTCGCCTGACACACTAGCTTGTTCTCCACTGACAGCTTCGCTTGTCCTCGTCTGACACACTAGCTTGTTCTCCACTGACAGCTTCGCTTGTCCTCGTCTGACACACTAGCTTGTTCTCCACTGACAGCTTCGCTTGTCCTCGCCTGACACACTAGCTTGTTCTCGCTGTACCAGCGACGGTCTCGATTCTTGCAGGCCGGTGTTCAATCCCCGAGAGTCCGAGGGGGTTGGGTAACCGTTCCTTCTCTCCGTCCTCATATCCTAGACTAAAATGTTACTCTCATAAATTATCTTGATGTCATATATATAAATTTGGGAGCCCAATGAGTTTTAAGCTAAATCCACGACGTCTCATTATCCAGACTTGTTGATCGGCGCCTCTTATAATTATGTGAAGAAGAACCAAACTCGTATGAAAGTGACAATACTAGGCTCCGTCCTGGATCCCCCTTATCAGGTCTCGGACCTTTAATCAGGTCTCGGACCTTTATCAGGTCCCGGATCTTTATGTGCTCGACCTATATCAAATCCTCGCACCTTATCAAGTCCTCAACCTATATCAAGTCCAGGACCTATATCAAGTCCAGGACCTATATCACGTCTCAGACCTTTATCATGTCCAGGACCTATATCAAGTCCAGGACCTATATCAAGTCTCAGACCTTTATCAAGTCCAGGACCTATATCAAGTCTCAGACCTTTATCAAGTCCAGGACCTATATCAAGTCTGACCTTTATCAAGTCCAGGACCTATATCAAGTCGATGACTGTAATATCTTCATTGCTCAAACAATTATGAATTAGCGATAAGACCTACCATTAATGTATAATGACTTACTGTAAATATATAGCTCTTGAAATAGAACGTTCTCTGTAACTAGCTGACATGTAACTATAAAGTGTGAAGGATAGATGGAATTGTTTATGTAATAATCTAAGATGAGGTCTGATAAAGACCTTTTGTGCCCTCTGTAATGCTTTTGCGCTACCGCTCACAGGATGAGTATGGGGTGCACAATAAACTAGCCGCCTCCGGTGGCAACAATCAAAATCCTAGACCCTTACGACGTCTTAAACCTTTAGTAAGTCCTTGTCACGATTTGATAAGATTTCAGACCTGACCAAAACTTTCGTGTCACATGCAGGCGATGAGTCACAATAACGTGGCTGAAGAATGTTGACCAGATCACACACTAGAAGGTGAAGGGACGACGACGTTTCGGTCCGTCCTGGACCATTCTCAAGTTCATTCTCCATTCTTAGGACCATTCTCAATCGACTTGAGAATGGTCCAGGACGGACCGAAACGTCGTCGTCCCTTCACCTTCTAGTGTGTGGTCTGGTCAACACTTTTGTGTCACTTTCCTCTGTGTGGGTTGACACATTTATATTTGTAATATACACTTTTGCCAGGTTGGGCCACTATGTTGGGCACCATGACCAACCATTGTGTGGTGGGGACGGAGTCTGCCCTCCACACTATGTTGGGCACCATGACCAACCATTGTGTGGTGGGGCCGTGGCAGCCCTCCACACTATGTTAGACACCATGACCAGCCATAGTGTGGTGGGGCCGTGGCAGCCCTCCACACTATGTTAGACACCATGACCAGCCATAGTGTGGTGGGGCCGAGGCAGCCCTCCACACTATGTTAGACACCATGACCAGCCATAGTGTGGTGGGGCCGTGGCAGCCCTCCACACTATGTTAGACACCATGACCAGCCATAGTGTGGTGGGGCCGTGGCAGCCCTCCACACTATGTTAGACACCATGACCAGCCATAGTGTGGTGGGGCCGTGGCAGCCCTCCACACTATGTTAGACACCATGACCAGCCATAGTGTGGTGGGGCCGTGGCAGCCCTCCACACTATGTTGGGCACCATGACCAGCCATAGTGTGGTGGGGCCGTGGCAGCCCTCCACACTATGCCCCGTCTGATCACTGCTACACTTTCTTAAAATTCTTCCGAGTGTGCGGGCAAGGATGTATTATTACTGAGCTCGTACCGGAGTTTCGTTACATATTCACGGTCTTTCCAGGTGTGTTCCAGAGCCGACGTTCCCACACCCCCCACACCTGCCTCCTGGTGCACCATGTTAGTCTCCACTCCACACCTGCCTCCTGGTGTACCATGTTAGTCTCCACCCCACACCTGCCTCCTGGTGTTCCATGTTAGTCTCCACCCCACACCTGCCTCCTGGTGCACCATGTTAGTCTCCACTCCACACCTGCCTCCTGGTGTACCATGTTAGTCTCCACCCCACACCTGCCTCCTGGTGTTCCATGTTAGTCTCCACTCCACACCTGCCTCCTGGCGTACCATGTTAAGTCTCCACCACACACCTGCCTCCTGGTGTACCATTAGTCCCCACCCCACACCTGCCTTCTGTTGTACAAAAATCAGCATGAAAATTACCTCTGCTGAAGACATTGAAAAACTACAAGCAGATGTCAACAAAGTTTTTGATTGGGCAGCAGAAAATAACATGATGTTTAACAGTGATAAATTTCAGGTACTCAGGTACGGCAAAAATGAGGATCTGAAACATAATACAGGGTACAAAACACAATCGAATCTTCCCATAGTAGGAAAACAGCATGTCAAGGATTTGGGAATAATGATGTCCGACGATCTAACGTTTAGGGAGCATAACCAAGCAAATATCGCGTCAGCCAGAAAAATGATCGGATGGATTACGAGAACTTTCAAATCCAGGGATCCCATCACAATGGTTGTACTCTTCAAGTCACTTGTGCTGTCCCGTCTCGAGTACTGCTCAGTACTCACTTCCCCCTTCAGAGCAGGAGAGATTGCTGAAATAGAGGGAATACAGAGAACATATACGGCACGCATAGACGAGATAAAACACCTAAATTATTGGGATCGTCTCAAAGCTCTCCAAATGTACTCTCTAGAAAGGAGACGAGAGAGATACCAAATAATATACACCTGGAAAATACTGGAGGGTCAGGTCCCAAATCTACACAGTAAAATAACAACGTACTGGAGTGAACGATATGGAAGAAAATGCAAGATTGAACCTGTGAAGAGCAGAGGTGTCATAGGCACAATCAGAGAGCACTGTATAAACATCAGGGGTCCGCGGTTGTTCAACGTCCTCCCAGCGAGCATAAGAAATATTGCCGGAACAACCGTGGACATCTTCAAGAGAAAACTGGACGGTTTTCTAAGAGAAGTTCCGGATCAGCCGGGCTGTGGTGGGTACGTGGCCCTGCGGGCCGCTCCAAGCAACAGCCTGGTGGACCAAACTCTCACAAGTCGAGCCTGGCCTCGGGCCGGGCTTGGGGAGTAGAAGAACTCCCAGAACCCCATCAACCAGGTATCAACCAGGTACCATGTTAGCGTCCCTACCCCACACCTGCCTCCTGGTGTACCATGTTAGCGTCCCCACCCCACACCTGCCTCCTGGTGTGCCATGCTAGGGACTGTGCAAGGCGGTGGTCCTCACCTAGCGGTAATCATCGGTGGGGCTTAGCCACGGAGCCAAGACTGCGATGTCCTTAGTCTGGGGGGGGAGGGGGGCAGGTGTGGGCTTGAGTGTAGACCATGTGTGTGGTACACCACCCAGCTCTTCTTCCCATCCGACTAGCGGGTGTGGCTTACTCTCTCACACCCCAGCCACACCCTGTCACACCCCAGCTACACCCCAGTCACACCCTGTCACACCACCAGCCTCACCCTGCCACACCCCAGCTACACCCCTGTCACACCCTGTCACACCCCAGCCATACCCTGTCACACCCCAGCCATACCCTGTCACACCCCAGCCATACCCTGTCACACCCCAGCCACACCCTGTCACACCCCAGCCACACCCTGTCACACCCCAGCCACACCCTGTCACACCCTGTCACACCCTGCCACACCCTGTCACACCCCAGCCACACCCTGTCACACCCTGCTACACCCCAGCCACACCCTGTCACACCCCAGCCACACCCTGTCACACCCTGCTACACCCCAGCCACACCCTGTCACACCCTGCTACACCCCAGCCACACCCTGCCACACCCTGCTACACCCTGTCACACCCCAGCCACACCCTGTCACACCCTGCCACACCCTGTCACACCCTGTCACACCCCAGCCATACCCTGTCACACCCCAGCCACACCCTGTCACACCCCAGCCACACCCTGTCACACCCTGCCACACCCTGTCACACCCCAGCCACACCCTGTCACACCCTGCCACACCCTGTCACACCCTGTCACACCCCAGCCACACCCTGTCACACCCTGCTACACCCTGTCACACCCTGTCACACCCTGCTACACCCCAGCCACACCCTGTCACACCCTGCTACACCCCAGCCACACCCTGCCACACCCTGTCACACCCTGTCACACCCCAGCCACACCCTGCCTACACCCCAGCCACACCCTGTCTACACCCCAGCCACACCCTGTCACACCCTGCTACGCCCCAGCCACACCCTGTCACACCCTGTCACACCCCAGCCACACCCTGTCACACCCTGCTACACCCCAGCCACACCCTGTCACACCCTGTCACACCCTGCTACACCCCAGCCACACCCTGTCACACCCTGCTACACCCCAGCCACACCCTGCCACACCCTGCTACACCCTGTCACACCCCAGCCACACCCTGTCACACCCTGCCACACCCTGTCACACCCTGTCACACCCCAGCCATACCCTGTCACACCCCAGCCACACCCTGTCACACCCTGCTACACCCCAGCCACACCCTGTCACACCCTGTCACACCCTGCTACACCCCAGCCACACCCTGTCACACCCTGCTACACCCCAGCCACACCCTGCCACACCCCTGCCACACTGAACACGTTCTCGGCTGTTTTCTCTGGAGGGTGTAACATTTAGTATGATAATAAGAACATTTAGTTTCACATTGTCGGGTGGACGGGGACGGCTGTTAGGCCTATCATGGTCTCTTAGGCCTAGGTCAACGACCCACCTTCCCCTAGCATGCAACCCACAACAGTCACCTAACTCACGGGGGGACCTATTTACCGGTAGGTGAACAGGAGTATTAGGTGTGAGGAAACGTGCTGAAATTTTTGTACCCGACTTCTCTGGAATCGAACTTGGGGTCACTCAGTTGTGAGTCGACTGCGCTGTCCACTACGCTATAGAAGTACATGAGCTCAAGCATCTACACACTCAGTATTGTAGTCCTTCAGACGATGAGTGAGACAGTCTGGGGCCTGGTAGCCTGGTGGATAGCGCGCAGGACTCGTAATTCTGTGGCGCGGGTTCGGTTACAGCACCAGACAGAAACAAAAGGGCAAAGTTTCTTTCACCCTGAATGCCCCTGTTACCTAGCAGTAAAGGGGTACCTGGGAGTTAGTCAGCTGTCACGAGCTGTTTCCGAGCTGCTTCCTGGGGTGTGTGTGTGTGGTGTGGAAAAATAAGTAGTTAGTAAACAGTTGATTGACAGTTGAGAGGCGGGCCGAAAGAGCAAAGCTCAACCCCCGCAAACACAACTAGGTGAATACAGTAAAATATTCTTTCAGACGATGAGTGAGACAGTTAACTATTCCTTCAGACGATAAATGAGACACACACACACACACACACAGTAATATAGTCCCCTCAGACGATGATGATACTACCAGCCTCAACAACTGCAGCAGGGTTACTCTAGCAGGTCAGTGCCCGCGGCACCAAATGTAAAGCATCATGGAGTGTCTCTCAAAATAATAAATAGAGTGAGTGAGGCGAGGGAGGCGACACACACACACACACACACACACTCTCACAAACACACACACACACACACACACACACACACACACTCTCACAAACACACACACACACACACACACACACACACACACACACACACACACACACACACACACACACACACACACACACACACACACACACACACACACACACACACACACACACACACACACACACACACACACACACACACACACACACACACACACACACACACACACACACACACACACACACACACACACACACACACACACACACACACATACACTATCAATAGCCTGGACGGGCTGACCATGATATTTGTATTAGTGGGAAGCGAGGCTGGCAGAGGGGGTGGTGTGAGAGGGGGGCCATGTACGTGGTCAATAAAGCAGACGTACACCGCCACACCCACAGCGGCCCACACCTCAGAAGGTAGCGTGGTCCCCCTTAGTCCCTCACGTCTCCTCCTCCTTCTCCAGACAACCTCACACATCTCAAGATATGCGTGAGGGACCTCCAGCCTTCCGGCTCCTCTATGCGACCTCTGTCACAGCCTTTTAAGAGAGGTGAAGCATAGAACTTCGACCTGATACATAGCAGAGTTCCAGCCCCGCTCCTGTGCCAGGTAAGTCCACTACGGGCTCACCATAGCCCGTGCTACTTGCCCCGCTCCTGTGCCAGGTAAGTCCACTACGGGCTCACCATAGCCCGTGCTACGTGCCCCGCTCCTGTGCCAGGTAAGTCCACTACGGGCTCACCATAGCCCGTGCTACTTGCCCCGCTCCTGTGCCAGGTAAGTCCACTACGGGCTCACCATAGCCCGTGCTACTTGTCCCGCTCCTGTGCCAGGTAAGTCCTAAACGGGCTCACCATAGCCCGTGCTACCTGGAAATTTTTGTTCCCAATAGCTGAATCTATAACATGATACATAGCTAACCTAAGTACATGCAGCATGGCACTTTCCTGGACTGAGGGGAAAATGACTGAGGGAACTGGGGCAGGGGCCAGATTCACGAAGCAGTTACGCAAGCACTTACGAACCTGTACATCTTTTCTCACTCTTCGGCGGCTTTGTTTACAATTATTAAACAGTTAATGAGCTCCGTAGCACCAGGAGGCTGTTTATAACGATAACAACAGCTGATTGGGAAATTTTCATGCTTGTAAACTGTTTAACAAATGTAAACAAAGCCGTCAAAGATTGAGAAAAGATGTACATGTTCGTAAGTGCTTGCGTAACTGCTTCATGAATCTGGCCCCAGGACCTCACCACGGGAAGAGGGAAGGAACACAACGGACATGATAACGATGTATATGATTCTAAGGGTAACTTACAAAGTTGACAAAGAAACAATGTTCAAGGCCTGATTGGCATTACAGAAGGGAACTTGAACACAGATGAGTTAGAGATGCAGAAAGAACTTCTTACGGCGGTAGAGTTGACAATAAGTCTAATGAGTTGATGATAATCCAATACACAATTATTGAAGTATAAACAATTATTAAAATGTTCATACATAAACACGTAAAGCAAACGCGCGTGCACGCAAGCACGCAAACCCAAGTGACCTTGTGTGGTGTACCAGGTGACCTTGTGTAGTGTACCAGGTGACCTTGTGTAGTGTACCAGGTGACCTTGTGTAGTGTACCAGATGACCTTGTGTAGTGTACCAGGTGACCTTGTGTAGTGTACCAGGTGACCTTGTGTGGTGTACCAGGTGACCTTGTGTAGTGTACCAGGTGACCTTGTGTGGTGTACCAGGTGACCTTGTGTAGTGTACCAGGTGACCTTGTGTAGTGTACCAGGTGACCTTGTGTAGTGTACCAGATGACCTTGTGTAGTGTACCAGGTGACCTTGTGTAGTGTACCAGGTGACCTTGTGTAGTGTACCAGATGACCTTGTGTAGTGTACCAGGTGACCTTGTGTAGTGTACCAGGTGACCTTGTGTGGTGTACCAGGTGACCTTGTGTGGTGTACCAGGTGACCTTGTGTGGTGTACCAGGTGACCTTGTGTGGTGTACCAGGTGACCTTGTGTGGTGTACCAGGTGACCTTGTGTGGTGTACCAGGTGACCTTGTGTGGTGTACCAGATGACCTTGTGTGGTGTACCAGGTGACCTTGTGTAGTGTACCAGGTGACCTTGTGTGGTGTACCAGGTGACCTTGTGTAGTGTACCAGGTGACCTTGTGTAGTGTACCAGGTGACCTTGTGTAGTGTACCAGGTGACCTTGTGTGGTGTACCAGGTGACCTTGTGTGGTGTATCAGGTGACCTTGTGTAGTGTACCAGATGACCTTGTGTAGTGTACCAGGTGACCTTGTGTAGTGTACCAGATGACCTTGTGTAGTGTACCAGGTGACCTTGTGTAGTGTACCAGGTGACCTTGTGTAGTGTACCAGGTGACCTTGTGTAGTGTACCAGGTGACCTTGTGTGGTGTACCAGGTGACCTTGTGTGGTGTACCAGGTGACCTTGTGTGGTGTACCAGGTGACCTTGTGTGGTGTACCAGGTGACCTTGTGTGGTGTACCAGGTGACCTTGTGTGGTGTACCAGGTGACCTTGTGTGGTGTACCAGGTGACCTTGTGTGGTGTACCAGATGACCTTGTGTGGTGTACCAGGTGACCTTGTGTAGTGTACCAGGTGACCTTGTGTGGTGTACCAGGTGACCTTGTGTAGTGTACCAGGTGACCTTGTGTAGTGTACCAGGTGACCTTGTGTAGTGTACCAGGTGACCTTGTGTGGTGTACCAGGTGACCTTGTGTGGTGTATCAGGTGACCTTGTGTAGTGTACCAGATGACCTTGTGTAGTGTACCAGGTGACCTTGTGTAGTGTACCAGGTGACCTTGTGTAGTGTACCAGGTGACCTTGTGTAGTGTACCAGATGACCTTGTGTAGTGTACCAGGTGACCTTGTGTAGTGTACCAGGTGACCTTGTGTAGTGTACCAGGTGACCTTGTGTAGTGTACCAGATGACCTTGTGTAGTGTACCAGGTGACCTTGTGTAGTGTACCAGGTGACCTTGTGTGGTGTACCAGGTGACCTTGTGTGGTGTATCAGGTGACCTTGTGTGGTGTACCAGGTGACACCTTGTGTGGTGTACCAGGTGACCTTGTGTGGTGTACCAGGTGACCTTGTGTGGTGTACCAGGTGACCTTGTGTGGTGTACCAGGTGACCTTGTGTGGTGTACCAGGTGACCTTGTGTGGTGTACCAGGTGACCTTGTGTAGTGTACCAGGTGACCTTGTGTGGTGTACCAGGTGACCTTGTGTAGTGTACCAGGTGACCTTGTGTAGTGTACCAGATGACCTTGTGGAGTGTACCAGGTGACCTTGTGTGGTGTACCAGGTGACCTTGTGTGGTGTACCAGATGACCTTGTGTGGTGTACCAGGTGACCTTGTGTGGTGTACCAGATGACCTTGTGGGGTGTACCAAGTGACCTTGCTCCCTTATTAATCTATCTTCCTCCACTTTCCTCCCCAACGTTCTTACCCCCCTTTCTCCCTCTCCCCCTTTGTTTACATCTTCCCCCTTCTCTGTATTGTCTTCTTAATCCTCTGTCCTCTCCATACTCTCCGGCTCTCATTCCCTCCTTTATTAACCCCCTCCCTTCCCTCTCCTTCTATATCGTCTAAGATCAGCTCTTCCTACTCTCAATGGCAGCTCATCCTCCCCTCCACCTCTATCCCATTTCTCACTACTCTCCTTCCCGCATCTTCCTTCCCTCCCATTTAGCCTCTCCCTTAATTCAGTGACTTCCTAACCCCCACTTTATTCCCTAATCCACTTCTCTCCCATCTTTTTCCCCTCCCTTCTTTCCCTCGGCTTCTCCCTTTCCCATCCCTCTCCCCCCTCCCCATTTTCTCCCTCCCCTATTTCCACGAAGAAATAACCAAGCTTTACCTCGGGAATAAATCCACAATAAAATAAGGTTCGCTTGTTTACAAACTACAATATTGTGCAACCCGACAGTGCACTAAGTAAAAGACGAGTGAGCACCTGCATTAGTGCACAGGCAGGGGAGGGGGGTGCTGCCCCCCGCCTGTGGGGGGGGGGGTGCTGCCCCCCGCATGTAGGGAGGGGGGGGGCTCGACTCTGTTTTATCATAGTCTTCTTGAGTTTATTACTTGCTCTGCCTACCTTACCTCTCCTGGCTAGCTGGCTGGCTCCCCCCCGTCCCCCCCTCTCTCTATCTCTCTCTCTCTCTCTCTCTCTCTCTCTCTCTCTCTCTCTCTCTCTCTCTCTCTCTCTCTCTCTCTCTCTCTCTCTCTCTCTCTCTCTCTCTCTCTCTCTCTCTCTCTCTCTCTCTCTCTCTCTCTCTCTCTCTCTCTCTCTCACTCTCACTCTCACTCTCACTCTCTCTCTCTCTCTCTCTCTCTCTCTCTCTCTCTCTCTCTCTCTCTCTCTCCCCCAGACTGATGCGGGTACACTTCGCACACAAAACAGGAGTAACCTCATTTGCATGTGGCCTCACCCGAGCCTGCCAGACTCTTCTCTCTCACACACATTTACACACACACACACACACACACACACACACACACACACACACACACACACACACACACACACACACACACACACACACACAGGGGCCTGGTAGCCTGGTGGATAGCGCGCAGGACTCGTAATTCTGTGGCGCGGGTTCGATTCCCGCACCAGGCAGAAACAAATGGGCAAAGTTTCTTTCACCCTGAAAGCCCCTGTTACCTAGCAGTAAATAGGTACCTGGGAGTTAGTCAGCTGTCACGGGCTGCTTCCTGGGTGTGTGTGTGTGTGGGGAAACAAAATTATTTAGTAGTTAGTAACAGTTAATTGACAGTTGAGAGGCGGGCCGAAAGAGCAGAGCTCAACCCCCGTAAGCAAAACTAGGTGAATACACACACAGAAAGGTGTGCCACCAGAGTAGTTCCCGAACTGAGGGGTATAAGATACGAGGAGAGACTACGGGAACTAAACCTCACGTCGCAGGAAGAAGGAAGAGTTAGAGGAGACATGATCACGACATACAAGATTCTCAGAGGAATTGATAGGGTAGATAAAGACAGTTTATTTAACAGAAGTAGTACACGCATAAGGGGACACAGGTGAAACTGAGTACCCAGATGAGTCTAGAGACCTTTAAAAATAACTTTTTCAGTGTCAGAGCAGTTAACAGATGGAATGCATTAGGCAGTGATGTGGTGGAGGCTGACTCCATACACAGTTTCAAATGTAGATATGACAGAGCCCAATAGGCTCAGGAATCTGTACATCAGTTGATTGACAGTTGAGAGGCGGGAGCAAAGAGCCAGAGCTCAACCCCTGTAAGCACAACTAGGTGAGTATTAGGTGAGTACAACCACACACCCACAGCCTCGGCCGAGGAGAGTGGAGTCCTAAGGGGTCGGGGTCGATTCCCGGCCGACGCAGAAACAAATGGGCAGTTTCTTTCACCTGACACCCCTGTTCATCTAGCAGTACGTAGGTACCTGAGAGTAGTTAAGACAGCTGCTACGGGCTGCATCTGGGGAATGTGTGTGTGTGTATGTGTGTGTGTGTGTTAGATAGAACTATATGTAGTAGATATGACTGAAGGAACAATAGGTAGGGCGACAGTACATTAGACAACCGACGGTTAGAAAGGCGGGGTCCAAGAGCTAACAGCTCGATCTTGCAGGCACAAATAGTAGATACACACTTCCTTTGTGAGACCTATTACTGAGTGTGCTGCCTCAGCATGGAACCCCCTACATAAAGAAACGCAAATCAAAACAAGAAATTGTCCAAAACTATGTCACAAGGCTCATTCCTGAGCTACGATGAAGGACTGGGGGGAACTGGACCTCATTACACTACAGAAAAAAAGAATAGGGCAGACATGATATAGACATACAAGATACTAAGGGAGGCTGACAAAGTGGATACAAAAGCAATGTTCAAATTAAGGAAGAACAGAACGAGAGGATTGTGAACTGGAAACACTGAAATGTCACAAGGATGTCAGAAAGAAGTTTTTGAGTCTAAGCGTCGTAAATAAATGGAACGGGCTAGATGTGACTGTTGTCGAAGCCAATTCCATGCACAGCTCTAAATGTCAATGTGATACGAAAAATGAGTGAAGAGCAATAACATGGGATAAGAAATTATGAAACAGACAGAAGTCACACGGGCTCACCATAGTCCGTGGTGCTCGGAACTTTGTGTTCCGAGTAGCGGATCTTAAACAATAACAGGCAGGAGTCAGAGAGTGAGGGGGGGGGGGACGCATGTCGGACTGGCGTAGTGTAACAAGCAGAGCACCGCAAGGCGCGGTGCTGGGACCCACACTATTTGTCCTTGATGTAAATTACCTCTCTGTGGGAGTTGGCTCTTATATGTCCATGTTGCTAAATGATGCTAAATCAATGAGAAGAGGAAGGGAATTATCAGGGGGAAAACGCCAAGCCATTACGACTATATAGCACTGGGAAGGGGTCAGGATAAGGATTTGGGACGGGATTGTGGGGGAAAGGAATGGTGCCCAACCACTTGGACGGTCGGGGATTGAATGCCGACCTGCATGAAGCGAGCCCGTCGTTCTACCGTCCAGCTCAAGTGACTGGACGATGAGAAGAGTTGAGACAGAAGAGGATGGTAATATCCTTCAAGATGACTTAAACAAATTACACAGATGGTCCGAAAAATGGATAGAACCCAAGCGGGTTGGATTTTTAAGAAAAACATCTTACAGATAAAATGGTCTAAAAGGAAGTTTCCCACACGGCTTTCTATTGAACAAACTCTCATTAGGCTAAGCTACTGAAGTCAGCAACATATATTTGTACAGCACTAGTTAATACCACCCTCAGTAATGGTTACATTTACAATATCTTACCCAACTACAGCTATCTGGGGGCCCCTACCAACTCCCACACGTACAAGAAAGCCTTAACTCTTAAAGTAATAAGTTCTTAACTAATAACTTAAGCAGCTTAACTAATAAGCTCTTTGTCAACAAATCATTTATTATCAGAAATAAATCTTGTACTACACAAATAATGTAGTCACTGTATTGTAGTCGCCTGACTCTCTCACGACGCCTCACCTACCATCCTTTCTTCCCGGTAACTCCCAGGAGGAGTTGCAGCTACCGGTGTCTCTTCCGGTAACTCCCAGGAGGAGCTCCAGCCACCGGTGTCTCTCCCGGTAACTCCCAGGAGGAGCTCCAGCCACCGGTGTCTCTTCCGGTAACTCCCAGGAGAAGCTGCAGCCACCGGTGTCTCTCCCGGTAACTCCCAGGAGGAGCTCCAGCCACCGGTGTCTCTCCCGGTAACTCCCAGGAGGAGCTCCAGCCACCGGTGTCTCTCCCAGTAACTCCCAGGAGGAGCTGCAGCCACCGGTGTCTCTCCCGGTAACTCCCAGGAGGAGCTCCAGCCACCGGTATCTCTCCCGGTAATTTCATTCATCAGCCGCGCCATGATACGAATATTATTCCCATTCACACTTGATTTGCATATTTGCTACTAGCGGTGGTGTAGCGGGGGACCCACACCCACACCGGGCGTGGGGTACCCACACCGGGCGTGGGGTACCCACACCCACACCGGGTGGGGGGGACCCACACCCACACCGGGCGGGGGAGACCCACATCCCACACCGGGCGGGGGAGACCCACCTAAACAATAACACAACACTGTACCACAACACCACTGTACAACACCATAACACAACACTAACTCAGGCGTCACATCTCAACACTGAAACAAGAGAAGATAAGGAAGAACCTGCGGCCAGTCCTGGCGAGGGTTCTATTAAGAATTCCAAGTGAGAGGAGCTGTGAGGTAAAATATGGCGGTGTTTGTATGTTAAGACGGGCGAGGGGTACCGCTTCCTGTCTCTTAGGTGGTTCCTGCCGGTGTTCTAGGAAGGTAAGGAGGCGTACCAGGAGGACGAGGAGGTAGGAGGTAGGAACTCCATGAATATATTAGTGAAATACCTCAAGGATTGGTACTAGGGCCCATCCTGTTCCTTCATCTGATAGATCGTTCTTAAACGATCTATCTTGAGGTTATCTTGAGATGATTTCGGGGCCTTTAGTGTCCCCGCGGCCCGGTCCTCGACTAGGCCTCCACCCCCAGGAAGCAGCCCGTGACAACTGACTAACTCCCAGGTACCTATTTTACTGCTAGGTAACAGGGGCATCAGGGTGAAAGAAACTCTGCCCATTGTTTCTCGTCGGCGCCCGGGATCGAACCCGGGACCACAGCATCACGTGCCCAGTGTTCTGTCCGCTCAGCCACCGCGGCCCGGTCGAGGACCGGGCCGCGAGGACACTAAAAGCCCCGAAATCATCTCAAGATAACCTCAAGAAGATGCCACCCCAACATGGAACCCCTTAAAATATAACTAAAAAAAGTTAAAAACAAAAAATATGAAACAAAGCTCGCTCCTGAGTAGAGAGGAAGACTGAGGGAACTGGACCTCACTACGCTGAATAAATGAACAGGGCAGACATGATAACGACGTACAAGATACAAAGGGGGATTGACAAAGTACATATAGAAGCAATGTTTATATTAAGGAACAGTAGAACGAAAGGACTTTATTGGAAACTGGAGACATAGATGAGCCACAGGTATATCAGAAGTAATTTGTTTAGTCCGTCCTAAATAAGTGCATCGGGTTCGAAGAGGAAGTTTTCGAAACCAATTCGATATAGTTTTAAATGTAAATATGGTAAGTAAAACGAGTGAAAAGTCACTGAATAAATGATGGCGGCATGACCAGGGCTTAAGAGCAGACACTCGACCCAGCAAACACAACTAGGTGAGCACACATAGAGATCTCGTGCATCACCTCTCCCAGACTCGACCACCACGCCCTCACCACCACCTCGCCCTCACCACCACCACGCCCTCACCACCACCTCGCCCTCACCACCACCACGCCCTCACCATCACCACGCCCTCACCACCACCTCGCCCTCACCACCACCACGCCCTCACCATCACCACGCCCTCACCACCACCTCGCCCTCACCACCACCACGCCCTCACCATCACCACGCCCTCACCACCACCTCGCCCTCACCACCACCACGCCCTCACCATCACCACGCCCTCACCACCACCTCGCCCTCACCACCACCACGCCCTCACCATCACCACGCCCTCACCACCACCTCGCCCTCACCACCACCACGCCCTCACCATCACCACGCCCTCACCACCACCACGCCCTCACCACCACGCCCTCACCATGACTGACTACGTAAGGCAAGTTACACAATACATGTGATGTAACTATAACTTAAGCTTGTAAAAGCAGCTTTATCACCTATGGTAAAGTACATATAAATACACCAGTTTATATAGCAATTATAACCCCACACACTCACCACCTCCACACATACTCACCACCACCCTACACACTCACCACCACCAAACACACTCACCACCACCCCACACACTCACCACCACCCCACACACTCACCACCACCCTACACACTCACCACCACCACACACACTCACCACCACCCCACACACTCACCACCACCCCACACACTCACCACCACCCCACACACTCACCACCACCCCACACACTCACCACCACCCTACACACTCACCACCACCCCACACACTCACCACCACCCTACACACTCACCACCACCCCACACACTCACCACCACCCTACACACTCACCACCACCACACACACTCACCAATATCCCCCCATTCTCTGTCAACAACTTCTCTCTTTCTCTCTCTCTCTCTCTCTCTCTCTCTCTCTCTCTCTCTCTCTCTCTCTCTCTCTCTCTCTCTCTCTCTCTCTCTCTCTCTCTCTCTCTCTCTCTCTCTCTCTCCCCTTTTCCTTCTTCTTCTCAGTGCTGCCATCTACCATTCATGCCCCCATGCACCCCCCTCCCGCCTCTTGAGGGAGAGGAGGAGTAGAGTCCCGCGGGCCTACTCACAAGGGCGGCGCCCACATTACCCCTGGCTCAAGTGTTTCCCTTATGGTGAGTGTGTGCACGAACTCACTCATTTGTACTCACCTCCTTCTCACTGCATCATCAAGCATCAGCTCCTGGGCCCTGCCTTTCCAACTGTTGGTTTTCTAATGCACTGCCCCTTGCATCTATCGTATCAACTTTGGAAATTGTGAATGTAGTTGACATATTTGTAGTTCATTCTTGTTTATACTACTGAAGGATATTCTTCCATCCATATGGCTCATCTCCATCCTTGTTTTCTCGTTCTATTGTCGGCCTTTCTTTCATTTTTCATTCATTGAAAAATTCCGCCATTCATTGTTAGCCTTTCTTTCATTTTTCATTCATTGAAAAATTCCGCCATTCATTGTCGACCTTTCCTCATTTTTCATTCATTGAAACATTCCGCCATTCAATATCGGCCTTTCTTCATTTTTCATTCATTGAAAAATTCCGCCATTCATTGTTAGCCTTTCTTTCATTTTTCATTCATTGAAAAATTCCGCCATTCATTGTTAGCCTTTCTTTCATTTTTCAATCATTGAAAAATTCCGCCATTCATTGTCGACCTTTCCTCATTTTTCATTCATTGAAACATTCCGCCATTCATTGTCGGCCGTTCTTCATTTTTCATTCATTGAAAAATTCCGCCATTCATTGTCGGCCTTTCTTCATTTTTCATTCATTGAAAAATTCCGCCATTCATTGTCAGCCTTTCTTCATTTTCCACCAAGTCAATTCTTCTCGATAATTTTTACCTGAATTTACCTAATTTTATCTTTAGTGGCCTCGAGGAAAACAAAAAGCAGGTGGTTTGTTAAGGATCTCTTTCATGTCTCTCCCTCTCTTGTGTTACGGGGTTTAAGTCAAGAGGATGAGAGGCGCCCAGGTAGCGCTTTGGCCTCGGTTCGTATCCCGGCCGGGGAGGAGTGACTGGGCGCCAATTCTGAATTGTAAGCTTCTGTTCACCCCAGCAGTGAATCTCACAGGGATGAAGTGTTCTCACAAGGATGAAGTGTTCTCACAAGGATGAAGTGTTCTTACAAGGATGAAGTGTTCTCACAAGGATGAAGTGTTCTCACAAGGATGAAGTGTTCTCACAAGGATGAAGTGCTCTCACAAGGATGAAGTGTTCTCACAAGGATGAAGTGTTCTCACAAGGATGAAGTGTTCTCACAAGGATGAAGTGCTCTCACAAGGATGAAGTGCTCCCACAACAATAAAGTGTCCTCAATACATCAAACATAAAACTCGTAGAGGACTAAAAAGCCTAAAAAAAAAAGTTATTTGAACATCCTTATCTTACTATCTCCACCATAAGAACCTCCATCACCAGCCCCCCCCCCAGCAACTTGCCCCCCTACACCCCCCAACCAGATCTATCCCCCACCTCTAACCCCGTACTATCCCCCACACGTCTGGGTCACACATCCGTGTTGTATCCGTATCCGGGCGTACATAGAGGAGTGTGTGTGTGGGGAGGGCGTGTGTGGGGAGGGCGTGGGTGGCGTGGCGGCCAGGTCGACACACTCGCCTCCCTCAATTATGAGGGAACCCGCCTTGTTCAGAGCTTCGGGTAGACGCCCACGCCCGCGCCGTGATCCTGCTAGTATCCGGGTCACCCGTTGTCTGGTTACTGACAGTATCCGCCATGGAATGTTTGAGCGTCAGCGCCGCCAACCATCTTGGGATGAATGATGGATAGGTTGTCGCCTCGGCTTGTGATGGACAGGTGGCAGAGTTTGTTCCAAACAGGAAAAATCACAAAGAGTCTACTCCTGCTACGTGAATCTCTAGAATGCCTGTTGTTTACCTGTACTCGGTTTCGGGAGTTCTACTTTCCAAGCACGGTTAGGGGGAGAGGCTAGTCTGGTAACTTTAATTTGTAATGGTGATCTTAGCAGTGGCCTACAGGCCCACGTGTCTATTACAGCCCGGCACCACCTTGCAACAACCTATCCCGAGTGCCTCTGACGGCCACACAAATGTTTTCTGACAGTGCAGTCCACAGCAGAAAGGATTGCGGCCAAGTTTTGGATGCTGAGCCTCGCGATGTTCTCATTGGAAAGGTAGAGACTTAAGAAGTTATCCTGGATTACAGCTCGGTTATTACGAGGCAACAGATGAGTAGCATACATGGAGTTAACACTAAGTGGGGAACTTGTTCTAAATGTTATCCCAGGGTTCAGTCCTGGGACCTCACTTGTTTAATATATATATATATATATATATATATATATATATATATATATATATATATATATATATATATATATATATATATATATATATATATATATATATATAAATATATATATACATACACACACACACACACACACCATACACCATTTAGACACTAGACCAGACAACAACATTTCCAAACTTTCACATTTCCAAACTTTTGGGACATTTCCGAAAAGTCATACATACACTCTTCATAAAAAACAGGAAGGGAAAATCAACACAGAAGGGTAACAAGACGATGTACATACTTTCTGAGTCGAGGTAATTATATTAGTGCCAGATATCAGCTGGACAATGTTGAAATGTGCCACTGTTATAATTGATGTGACTGTTAGCTACACTGTGATGTAGCCCACACAGCAGCTACCGTCCACCCCCCAACACAGCAGTAACCGTCCACCACCCAACACAGCAGTAACCGTCCACCCTCCAACACAGCAGTAACCGTCCACCCCCCAACACAGCAGTAACCGTCCACCCCCCAACACAGCAGTAACCGTCCACCCCCCAACACAGCAGCTACCGTCCACCCCCCAACACAGCAGTAACCGTCTACCCCCCAACACAGCAGCTACCATCCACCCCCCAACACAGCAGTAACCGTCTACCCCCCAACACAGCAGCTACCATCCACCCCCCAACACAGCAGTAACCGTCCACCCCCAACACAGCAGCTACCGTCCACCCCCCAACACAGCAGTAACCGTCCACCCCCCAACACAGCAGTAACCGTCCACCACCCAACACAGCAGTAACCATCCACCCCCCAACACAGCAGCTACCGTCCACCACCCAACACAGCAGCTACCGTCCACCCCCCAACACAGCAGTAACCGTCCATCCCCCAACACAGCAGCTACCGTCCACCCCCCAACACAGCAGTAACCGTCCACCCCCCAACACAGCAGTAACCGTCCATCCCCCAACACAGCAGTAACCGTCCACCCCCAACACAGCAGTAACCGTCCACCCCCCAACACAGCAGTAACCGTCCACCCCCCAACACAGCAGTAACCGTCCACCCCCCCAACACAGCAGTAACCGTCCACCCCCCAACACAGCAGTAACCGTCCATCCCCCAACACAGCAGCTACCGTCCACCCCCCAACACAGCAGTAACCGTCCACCCCCCAACACAGCAGTAACCGTCCATCCCCCAACACAGCAGTAACCGTCCACCCCCCAACACAGCAGTAACCGTCCACCCCCCAACACAGCAGTAACCGTCCACCCCCCAACACAGCAGTAACCGTCCACCCCCCAACACAGCAGTAACCGTCCACCCCCCAACACAGCAGTAACCGTCCACCCCCCAACACAGCAGTAACCGTCCACCCCCAACACAGCAGTAACCGTCCACCCCCCAACACAGCAGTAACCGTCCACCCCCCAACACAGCAGTAACCGTCCACCCCCCAACACAGCAGTAACCGTCCACCCCCCAACACAGCAGTAACCATCCACCCCCCAACAACACAGCAGTAACCGTCCACCCCCCAACACAGCAGTAACCGTCCACCCCCCAACACAGCAGTAACCGTCCACCCCCAACACAGCAGTAACCGTCCACCCCCCAACACAGCAGTAACCGTCCACCCCCCAACACAGCAGTAACCGTCCACCCCCAACACAGCAGTAACCGTCCACCCCCCAACACAGCAGTAACCGTCCACCCCCAACACAGCAGCTACCATCCACCCCCCAACACAGCAGTAACCGTCCACCCCCCAACACAGCAGTAACCGTCCACCCCCCAACACAGCAGTAACCGTCCACCCCCCAACACAGCAGTAACCGTCCACCCCCCAACACAGCAGTAACCGTCCACCCCCAAACACAGCAGTAACCGTCCACCCCCCAACACAGCAGTAACCGTCCACCCCCCAACACAGCAGTAACCGTCCACCGTCCACCCCCCAACACAGCAGCTACCATCCACCCCCCAACACAGCAGTAACCGTCCACCCCCCAACACAGCAGTAACCGTCCACCCCCCAACACAGCAGTAACCATCCACCCCCCAACACAGCAGTAACCGTCCACCCCCCAACACAGCAGTAACCGTCCACCCCCCAACACAGCAGTAACCGTCCACCCCCCAACACAGCAGTAACCATCCACCCCCCAACACAGCAGTAACCGTCCACCCCCCAACACACCATCCACCCCCCAACACAGCTACCATCCACCCCCCAACACAGCAGCTACCGTCCACCCCCCCCCAACACACACAGCTAACCGTCCACCCCCCAACACAGCAGCTACCGTCCACCCCCCAACACAGCAGTAACCGTCCACCCCCCCAACACAGCAGCTACCGTCCACCCCCCAACACAGCAGTAACCGTCCACCCCCAACACAGCAGTAACCGTCCACCCCCCAACACAGCAGTAACCGTCCACCCCCCAACACAGCAGCTACCATCCACCCCCCAACACAGCAGTAACCGTCCACCCCCCAACACAGCAGTAACCATCCACCCCACAACACAGCAGCTACCATCCACCCCCCAACACAGCAGTAACCGTCCACCCCCCAACACAGCAGTAACCATCCACCCCACAACACAGCAGCTACCATCCACCCCCCAACACAGCAGTAACCGTCCACCCCCCAACACAGCAGTAACCGTCCACCCCCCAACACAGCAGTAACCGTCCACCCCCCAACACAGCAGTAACCGTCCACCCCCAACACAGCAGCTACCATCCACCCCCCAACACAGCAGTAACCGTCCACCCCCCAACACAGCAGTAACCATCCACCCCACAACACAGCAGCTACCGTCCACCCCCCAACACAGCAGTAACCGTCCACCCCCCAACACAGCAGTAACCATCCACCCCACAACACAGCAGCTACCATCCACCCCCCAACACAGCAGTAACCGTCCACCCCCAACACAGCAGTAACCGTCCACCCCCCAACACAGCAGTAACCGTCCACCCCCCAACACAGCAGTAACCGTCCACCCCCCAACACAGCAGTAACCGTCCACCCCCCAACACAGCAGTAACCGTCCACCCCCCAACACAGCAGTAACCGTCCACCCCCCAACACAGCAGTAACCGTCCACCCCCCAACACAGCAGTAACCGTCCACCCCCCAACACAGCAGTAACCGTCCACCCCCCAACACAGCAGTAACCGTCCACCCCCCAACACTGCAGTAACCGTCCACCCCCCAACACAGCAGCTACCGTCCACCCCCCAACACAGCAGTAACCGTCCACCCCCCAACACAGCAGTAACCGTCCACCCCCCAACACAGCAGTAACCGTCCACCCCCCAACACAGCAGTAACCGTCCACCCCCCAACACAGCAGTAACCGTCCACCCCCAACACTGCAGTAACCGTCCACCCCCCAACACAGCAGTAACCGTCCACCCCCCAACACAGCAGCTACCGTCCACCCCCCAACACAGCAGTAACCATCCACCCCCCAACACAGCAGCTACCGTCCACCCCCCAACACAGCAGTAACCATCCACCCCCCAACACAGCAGCTACCGTCCACCACCCAACACAGCAGTAACCGTCCAGCCAACACAGCAGCTACCATCCACCCCCCAACACAGCAGCTACCATCCACCCCCCAACACAGCAGTAACCGTCCACCCCCAACACAGCAGTAACCATCCACCCCCCAACACAGCAGCTACCGTCCACCCCCCAACACAGCAGTAACCGTCCAGCCAACACTGGCCGCCCACTAATACAATAATCTAGTGAGGACAGGAACGGGAGGCCGCACGAACTAGTCATTAGCACTGTAACAAGGCGTCACTCAACACTCCCACACAAACATTTTTCACCTACACTCTTAATTAGCTCTTACTAGTTATATTGATAACAATAATATTATTAATAATAATATTTTGGGGGTCTTCAAAATAATTAGTATTATATTAATAATAATTATGATATTAGTATTAATTTAATAATATTAATTGTCTTATTATTAATAATTTTACTCAGATTTTTATTAATGATTTTTAATTTATAATATTTTGAAAAGCATAGGCTACGAGGTTACTAGCTAACCGAACCTAGACTATTCTACTAATCTAACCTAATCTAGATTAGACTCCTAACCTATCCTAGACTACTAATCTAGATTAGACTACTGACCTCTCCTAGACTAGACTACTAATCTAGATTAGACTACTGACCTCTCCTAGACTAGACTACTAACCTAACCTTACCTAGACTAGACTACTAAACCAATCTAGCCTACCCTACTATCCTAACTTAACCTAGACTAAACTACTAACAAAACCTAGCCTAACCTAACCTACAATAGACCACTAAATCAGATTAGACTACCAAGCTAACCTTCAAAATAGTGAAGAAATTCGATACCTAAACAGGAGGAGGAAGAAGAAGACGAGATGCATGAAACTCTACCAAAGTAGATGTAGATGTAGACGTAACTTCAGGACAAAAAGAGCCTACACAGTCGTAGACTACGGCACCCTTAAGCAACAGCCTGATGGACCAAACTCTCACAAGTCCAGCCTGGCCTCGGGCCGGGCTTGGGGGAGTAGAAGAACTCCCAGAACCCCATCAAGCAGGTATCAAACAGGTATCAAGCATTTTCCCATGATACTGAAGGCGCAAATTGCATACAGTCCGTCATGAAACGACTGAATAAGTAGTTAGATAATATACATGAAAATTATGTTTCGTTAAACGTTTATACAGCCAAGACTAAATACTGAGCTGTACTTGCCTAGTTGTGCTTGCTGGGGGGTTGAGCTTTAGCTCTTCGGTCCCGAGCTGCGTGGCGATAGTAACACTAGCGGTAGTAGGGGGGGGGGGTTGTTGTTGTTGTTGTTGTTGCGGCGGTGATGCTGTTGTTGTGATGTTGCTGTTCATGTGTTGTTGTTGTTGCTATTGTAGTGTTGTTGTTCCAGTCTTGCTGTGGTGTCCCTGTTGTAGTGGGTGTTGCTACGGGGTGTTACAGCTGTCTATGCAACACCGTAATACGTTGTTGATAACCGATACACCTGTATTGTGGCGCGAACACACACACCTGCCTGGCGACACAGGTGTGTGTGTGTATGTATGGCGCGACTCGTGTCAACACGGCCAGTCATACGTCCAAATCGGGGATCATACGCCTGTATTTCTGATACTACGTCATTATTGTGACTAAGCACTTATCTCGCGTATCATACGTCTGCCTCCTGATTCATACACTTGTATCGTAGATCATACACTTGTATCGTAGATCATACACTTGTATCGTAGATGGTTACAACCACAACACGAGAGGGAATGAACGAAATCTAGATACATGGTTCCTTAGCCGATGAGTCGTCAGCCAGTGGAATACACTATAAGCGGGAGTACTAGAGACTATAGACGACTGACAGCTGAGAGGCGGGACCCAGGGCCTGATGCTACCGTCATGCTGGCACACTTAGGTGAGTACACACACACACACACACACACACACACACACACACACACACACACACACACACACACACACACACACACACACACACACACAAACAAACACGCAGGCCATGAAAAGTGACGAGAAAATTACACGAAAATAAGAAGAAAAATGAAGCCCAGGAAGAAATTTAATCCCCAGTGTGACTCAGAATTAAGTCTCTTTTATTTTTGTGCATCACAGACAAAATTAAAATGTGGCGAGTGGAGCGTGGAGGCGGCGAGGTGATAATTAGGGGAAGGAGGGAAGTACAGGAGGAGAGATAGAGTGAGAGTAAGGCTGATAAAGAGCGGATAAATGATTTGGTGGGAAGAGCAGTAATCGAATCACCTTCCATAGGAATAACACCGATTGGAGATGAAGAGGTTGGTAACTTGAATGGATAATTTGCCAGGTGATATATTGTCCATAATAGCCACCTGCTTGATACCTGCTGGATGGGGTTCTGGGAGTTCTTCTGCTCCCCGAGCCTGGCCCGAGGCCAGGCTTGATTTGTGAGAGCTTGGTCCACCAGCCTGTTGTTTGGAGCGGCCCGCAAGCCCACATAGTCTTCCCCCTTTCCCTTAACTTTTCTCTCTCTTTCTCTCGCTCTCTCTCTCTCTCTCACACACACACACACACACACGAGCTCAGGGTTGCCGCACAGGTAATTATGCACGAGGTAATAAGCTTGATGTTAAAGCCAGGTGGTGTCAACACTCCCTCCCCCCCCCCTTCTCTCTCTCTCTCTCTCTCTCTCTCTCTCTCTCTCTCTCTCTCTCTCTCTCTCTCTCTCTCTCTCTCTCTCTCTCTCTCTCTCTCTCTCTCTCTCTCTCTCTCTCTCTCTCTCTCTCACACACACACACACACACAATTTAGCCCAAAACTCCTCAGAGAGCAGCTAATACATAAAGTGTCATTACTGTCAATAGGGTCAACACCCATTTGCACCAGCCTACCGGTTTTCATTAATAAACATGGAGTCTGGAGGTTGGCTTAACGACCAATTGTCATTCCATCCAGCGGCCGACCCCAAAGTTGCATTCATAAATTTGAAAATTCTGTTTATTCACAATTTCTATTTCTCAAATATAATTTAGTATTATTATGTAATAGCATATTGTGCACATTTTGGCGTAGGTTAGGTTAGGTTAGGTTAGGTTAGGTTAGGTGTTTAGGTTCTGTTGGGAAATATTGGTAATTGTAGCACGTGGATGAAGCATTTCACAGTTGGGATTCGAACGGAGGTCGCCAGAGACAAACAACTACCTCAGCGGTCAGCTTGAACACAGGTCGAACTGACAAATGTTCGAACA
>NC_059632.1:3321421-3369133 GCF_020424385.1 Procambarus clarkii
ACATGGTGTACAAAACTAACATACATGGTGTACAAAACTAACAGTGTACAAAACTAACATACATGGTGTACAAAACTAACAGTGTACAAAACTAACATACATGGTGTACAAAACTAACATACATAGTGTACAAAACTAACATACATAGTGTACAAAACTAACAGTGTACAAAACTAACATACATGGTGTACAAAACTAACATACATGGTGTACAAAACTAACATACATGGTGTACAAAACTAACAGTGTACAAAACTAACATACATGGTGTACAAAACTAACATACATAGTGTACAAAACTAACATACATAGTGTACAAAACTAACATGGTGTACAAAACTAACATACATAGTGTACAAAACTAACATACATGGTGTACAAAACTAACATACATGGTGTACAAAACTAACATACATAGTGTACAAAACTAACAGTGTACAAAACTAACATACATGGTGTACAAAACTAACATACATGGTGTACAAAACTAACATACATGGTGTACAAAACTAACATACATAGTGTACAAAACTAACATACATAGTGTACAAAACTAACATACATAGTGTACAAAACTAACATGGTGTACAAAACTAACATACATAGTGTACAAAACTAACATACATGGTGTACAAAACTAACATACATGGTGTACAAAACTAACATACATAGTGTACAAAACTAACATACATAGTGTACAAAACTAACATACATAGTGTACAAAACTAACATGGTGTACAAAACTAACATGGTGTACAAAACTAACATACATAGTGTACAAAACTAACATACATGGTGTACAAAACTAACATACATAGTGTACAAAACTAACATACATGGTGTACAAAACTAACATACATAGTGTACAAAACTAACATGGTGTACAAAACTAACATACATAGTGTACAAAACTAACATACATAGTGTACAAAACTAACATGGTGTACAAAACTAACATACATAGTGTACAAAACTAACATACATGGTGTACAAAACTAACATACATGGTGTACAAAACTAACATGGTGTACAAAACTAACATACATGGTGTACAAAACTAACATACATAGTGTACAAAACTAACATACATAGTGTACAAAACTAACATACATAGTGTACAAAACTAACATACATGGTGTACAAAACTAACATACATAGTGTACAAAACTAACATGGTGTACAAAACTAACATACATGGTGTACAAAACTAACATACATAGTGTACAAAACATACATAGTGTACAAAACTAACATGGTGTACAAAACTAACATACATAGTGTACAAAACTAACATACATAGTGTACAAAACTAACATACATAGTGTACAAAACTAACATACATAGTGTACAAAACTAACATGAGTAAAAGATTGGTGAAAACCCGAATTACATAGACAATTTACAGGAAGCTTTTAGGGGTATTACAGTTCTTGATGATATATGAGTCTCTCTTTAACACGTTGACAGCTGTGTAATTACTTGTTGGGTTATTAAGGCGGGATAACCAATTGTGGGGTTAGATGATGGGTTTGGTTAGTTGGTTATTAGTGGTAAGACTCGGTCCAACCTCCCTTGCTTGTCTTAACCCCTTTCCCCTAGTCTTTCTTACCACCTCCCCCTTTGTCTTAAGCCTTTCCCCCTTTGTCTTAAACCCTCCCCATTTGTCTTAAACCCTCCCCCTTTGTCTTAAACCCTCCCCCTTTGTCTTAAACCCTCCCCCTTTGTCTTAAGCCCTCCCCCTTTGTCTTAAGCCCTCCCCCTTTGTCTTGTCTTAAGCCCTCCCCCTTTGTCTTGTCTTAAGCCCTCCCCCTTTGTCTTAAGCCCTCCCCCTTTGTCTTAAGCCCTCCCCCTTTGTCTTAAGCCCTCCCCCTTTGTCTTAAGCCCTCCCCCTTTGTCTTAAGCCCTCCCCCTTTGTCTTAAGCCCTCCCCCTTTGTCTTAAACCCTCCCCCTTTGTCTTAAACCCTCCCCCTTTGTCTTAAGCCCTCCCCCTTTGTCTTAACCCCTCCTCCTTGTCTTCCTCTCCACTCTGGGTGGTAAACAGTCACAACCTCACCAGTACACAGTCGCCATGACTGGTACACAGTCACGTCACCATGACTGGTGCACAGTCTTCACTTGACAATAACAACCTCGTTATATTAAAGCCGTATTCCAACCAAAATACAAACATGCACGCAGGTGTGTGTGTGTATATATATATACACAGGTGTGTATATATATATACACGCATCTTCTATATACAAGTTGAAGTCCGTATATGACGGCATACATGTTTTTTTATCTGTGAAAATAGTTGAAAACTGGAAAATTCTTAGCGGATCCTGCCATGGGACAATGACATTTCCCCCGCGCCTAACTCCTGAACTCAAAAACTTAAAAAGATGAAAATTCAATCTTCCGTTTCAGGGGGAAGAAAATATTATTATTTAAAATAGGGAGAGGGAAGGGATGGAAAGGGAAGGGGGGTATGGATAGAGAAGGATGGGAGAGAAGGGGTATGGATAGAGAGGGGGAGGGATATGGATGGAAAAGGGAGGGTATCTTCCTCTCCCAGTTTGCTACAGGCAAATGAAATTATTCACATGGAAAAAAGGCCAAATCTGCTGTACAAAAAGCCCCCCAGCCAGGTGGAAGTGTGTAATCAGCTTTCATGGCATTAATATCAGAGCCTTGACTGGCCTCGGTGTGTCAATTCCACATCAAACGGTGTATTACACGACACAAAAATACATCTCCGATTTTCACGGTGAAATTAACAGATTTTGATACTTTTCAACTGATTTCAGCTGTGCAGAAGCAAGTTGAAAACAAGGGGGCGAGTTTATTGGGTTCACTCCTCTTGTGAGTGAACACACCGCCATAGCAGAATGTACAACACTCCCCAATAGGAAGAAAACCCGCTGGGGTTAATCATCCTGTCACTTCTGTACCCAGACACAGCTGGGACTTGCTTCTATCGCCCTTAAGAATCTATATGACTTTACACGTTCCAAACACGCTCCTTCATCTTCCCTCATAGACAGTGTTGTCAAGTCATTCTCACATAATTTCTAGTTTTACAAATTAAGTATCTCATAGGTGGTCCAGCTCCACGCACCTGCATGCTCCTTTTCTTAAAAATATTACTGACATATACGTTAATATTTACGATTTATTAGTAAAGCGTATGAACACTCAACGGCTTGATAAATCTACTAAACTGCATAAATGTAACTATCTCAGGAATGTATTATCACAAGCATTAGGCAGTGATGTGGTGGAGGCTGACTCCATACACAGTTTCAAATGTAGATATGATAAGAGCCCAGTAGGCTGAGGAATCTGTACACCAGTTGATTGACGGTTGAGAGGCGGGACCAAAGAGCCAAAGCTCAACCCCCACAAGCACAATTAGGTGAGTACAATTAGGCGAGTACAAGCTGGAATGCACCATTAAAGCACAATTAATTTACAGTGTTGATGAATACTTTATTATTGTTACTGGAGTTGAAGATAATGGTGCCAGCCGTCTGACATTTCCTTCCCTGAAGGTCCTGTACAGTAACCAGGTACTTTGGTGGCATGTGTAGGCGCTCTGCTCTAGTTGAGCACAGGTGAGTTGTTTTAGATTCAGCTACTCGGAACACAAGTTTCAAGCAGCACGGGCTATGGTGAGCCCGTAGTGGACTTACCTGCCACAGGAGCGGGGCTGTATCTTCCTGTACAGGTGAGAATAACTCCCAACTTTATGGAGGTACATAACAGGTGAAGTGAACGTTAAAATATATTTTATTATTTCTGAATTAATTCGCCATCACGATGGGAAGTGTGTGGTGTGTTTGGACTGTGCTTGTGTGTTTGACCACACAAGCACAGTCTGCCTGCACAGTTTGGTGGCTGCGACCATCACAACTCTCTGGATCCAAAATGGTCGTGGTTAGAAAACTCATTAAAGCCGACTGGAGTTTGCTGTTTACTTCTTCAGACTTGACACGTGGCCCCCGATCCCAATTTTTAATTAACGATATAATTATTGATTGCAATTCAATCTGCTTGAATTGATTGGTGGAAACGGTGGATGAAATCAAGATTTTGAGTGCCGGGAAATGCTTTCATTGTGTTGAGTGCGGCAGCATACACTGATTCCCTTCAGTTTAGTCATGGCGAGGCATTGTGTCTCGCCTTTGCCTTACTGACAGGAGTGCGGCAGCATACACTGAATCCCTTCAGTTTAGTCATGGCGAGGCATTGTGTCTCGCCTTTGCCTTACTGACAGGAGTGCGGCAGCATACACTGATTCCCTTCAGTTTAGTCATGGCGAGGCATTGTGTCTCGCCTTTGCCTTACTGACAGGAGTGCGGCAGCATACACTGATTCCCTTCAGTTTAGTCATGGCGAGGCATTGTGTCTCGCCTTTGCCTCGCTGATAGCTTATTTATTAATGCTTTAAACACTGTGTTACAGATCATTAGAATTTTAGTAGAATAAACGCGACTAACAGAACTTTGAAAGCTGAATCAGAAGAATTTTTCGAATTAGTTGGTAACTGCTTCCTTAAATTATCGAGATAACACCGGGTAAAATACTATATTAGACTTAGGGTCCAGCAACCAGAAGGCCTGGTCGACGACCGGGCCGCGGGGACGCTAAGCCCCGGAAGCACCTCAAGGTAAGGTAAGGTAGGGTAGACAGAGGGCCTAACTAATAAACAACAACGATATAGGGAGTGAGCTAAGGAATAGAGCGATCACAAGGAAATCAGATTTACAAAAGTATGAAAAAGCCGAGATAGAATTCGCTCTCTCAGTGCTAGATTTCTGTAAAGCAGACTTTTTAAGGAAGTGTTGACTAGGAAGAGCTAAATATACATAGAGGGATGCACTTAGGACGCGTGCCTAGCGGATGGTGGCATGAATATATATCTTATTTAAAACCCATTCGTAAAGAAGCCCAGGGACAGAGGTGCCACATAAACTAATTAGGTCGAATAACAATGGCAACAATTGGATAACTACGGGACTAAAGAACATTATTCAAAAAAATGAACACTGCACAAATGTATTAAAAATGGCAAAATCTGTCTAGAATAACAAGTCTCAAACTGCTTCGTATTGCACAAAGTACCTGCCCCATATTGCCTAAAGTACCTGCCACCCAGACCTTCAGCATCGTAATTATGTGAGATGAGAACGCCAGGAGATGAGAATTAGGAGTTAATTAATATTAGGCAATAGCGGAGTTCTGAAGGAGGAAGACGAGTTGGAGGTGACGAGTGTCCTGAGGTGATGAGTGTCTGTACCTGGAATATACCTGGAGTGGGTTCTCAGAGTAGTTCTTATTCCCCAAGCCGGTACGGTGGCCATGCATGCATGCTTATGATAACTTGACCCAAGCGACTGTTTCTTGGAACGGTTCGAAGGCCCAGCACACTTACAACCCCCCCCCCGTCGATCTGGCACTTCTTTACAGAAACGAATCTCGCGTTTTCTTGCACACGTCCACTTTTGTTTTTAGGATGGTAGACATAACCTAAGCTGCACTATCGATCTGGGGTGTATTTTTTACTCTCAATAAACTTTAACTTTAACATCTATGCTTCTGTTCCGGCAAATATTTCCCACCTGTGCAGGGAGGATATTTGAACTCCTGTGGACCTCTGATGTTCAGAGTGTTTTGTGGTTGTGCCTGTGTTAGTTTTACTCTTCACTACCTCTATTCTGCCTTTCCCACTATATCGTCTGCTCCAGCATGGGATTTTACTGTGCATGTTCGGGGCTCTGACGTTCCTGTATCTTCCATGTATATACTACTGGGAGGGGGATGGAGAAGGTTATCCAGTATTGAGAGGATGTGTCTGTCTGTGTGTCATCTGTCCATCTATCTGTCATCCCTCCATGTCTTTCCATCCATTTTTCTAATCTATCCATCCACCTGTCAATCCATTTAACTTTGTCTATCCATTCATCTATCCAACTATCCATCTGTTCATCTACCTATCCATCCATCTACACATTGATCCATCTATCTGTTCATTTATCCATATTTATCTCAGCCTACCCACCCATCTGTTTATCAGTCTATCCATCCATCTTACCTATTCATCCACATGTCCATCCATCAACTCATCCATCTCTACCTCCATCTATCCATCCTTTAATCCATCCATCTCTACCTCCATCTATCCATCCTTCAGTACATCCATCTCTTCCTCAATCCATCCGTGTCTGTCTCGGTCTGTCTCTTATAAATGAATAATAATGGGGTGAATAATTAATAATATTTCTTAAATCATTTAACTTAGGCCCAACCCAACCAGCCTTTAACCATCCCGTACCCTAATCCACATTTCCCTATTTGGGTAAGGCCGGCCCCTAACATGAGGTCTCCAACATTTGAACAGAAAGCCACAGACTCGCTCTCCCTTAAGGTACATATATATAAATGTCTAATATGTGGGTAGTTGAGAGTGAGAGAAGCTTAGGGGCGTTGAAAAAAATTTAATAAAGAGCCTTGGCTTGAGAAACCTTTGATGCCGTGGAAGAATCCTCTGTTTTATGGGAGTACGGGCAAATTATGAATAGGAAATTTGTTAACATCGGTGGAGTATAGAGCTTGTTGTCAGTGGACTCCTACTTCCAGTTGTCAAATATTTTGCTCTGTATTTTATTTCCATTCATATATGGCTGTTAAAAATATGTTTGACAAAAGAACAAATGAGCAGCGCTGGGCGCGTGGTAATGCCTCTATTGGAAGCCTCTCAAGAGTGTTATGGACGGGCTGCATCAGAGGGAGGGGGAGGGAGAGGGAGAGAGAGAGGGGGGAGAGAGAGAGGGAGAGAGGGGGGAGAGGGAGAGAGGGGGGAGAGGGAGAGAGGGGGGAGAGGGAGAGAGGGGGGAGAGGGAGAGAGGGGAGAGAGGGAGAGAGGGGGGAGAGGGGAGAGGGAGAGAGGGGAGAGAGGGGGGGGGAGGGGAGAGAGGGGGGAGAGGGAGAGAGGGAGGGAGGGGGGGAGAGGGAGGGAGGGAGGGAGAGAGGGAGGGGGGGAGAGGGAGGGAGGGAGGGAGGGTGCGAGAGGGAGGGAGGGAGGGTGAGAGAGGGAGGGAGGGAGGGAGGGTGAGGGAGAGAGGGAGGGAGGGAGGGAGGGTGAGAGAGGGAGGGAGGGAGGGAGGGTGAGAGAGGGAGAGAGGGAGGGAGGGTGAGAGAGGGAGAGAGGGAGAGAGAGAGAGAGGCTTACAAGTTCCCGTTTTCATAGTATCTAGACGACATATAACTGATCTGGGATATGAATGCACATAGTTGTACAAGCGGAGGATCAACGCTCTCCTGACGCTCAATTCACTGTTGATTTCCGCTCAATCCAGAATTTTCCGCACAGTCGTGGTTGCAGAGCTCAGTCATGCATATTTAATTACACCGAAGCACTACAAAAGTTACCGCACTAATTGAAGCGAAAATTTCATGTTATGAAGGGAAGGCCCCTGTGCCCCCAGGGGACCCCCAGGGACCCCCAGGGACCCCCAGGAGGGTAATATCACTGAAGAACAAAACTATATATTTTTTTGTTCATTCTCCTTTCTCCAGCCTCGACATATTGTCCCCGTGGCCGGTCGCCCGTGAGATGTTATTGGTGAAACTTGTTTGTGTGGCTCTTGTATAAATGTTTGTAAAACTGATAACTTTCTCGGATAAAAAAAATAACGAAATAAAATGCTTGGTCTCCATTTTGTCTTTTGCCTTCCTCCTCTACCTTTGCGCCCCCTACCTTAGGGGGCGCCCACAACCCCCTCAGTGCCCACTGAGAGAGAGAGAGAGAGAGAGAGAGAGAGAGAGAGAGATAGAGATAGAGATATGAGACTGACTGGGAGAGGTAACTTAAACATTACCCTTGGATCTAACCTCGTCCCCACAGCCTAGCCTCGCCCCCACAGCCTAGCCTCGCCCCCACAGCCTAGCCTCGCCCCCACAGCCTAGCCTCGCCCCCACAGCCTAGCCTCGCCCCCACAGCCTAGCCTCGCCCCCACAGCCTAGCCTCGCCCCCACAGCCTAGCCTCGCCCCCACAGCCTAGCCTCGCCCCCACAGCCTAGCCTCGCCCCCACAGCCTAGCCTCGCCCCCACCGCCTAGCCTCGCCCCCACAGCCTAGCCTCGCCCCCACAGCCTAGCCTCGCCCCCACAGCCTAGCCTCGTCCGTATTATTTTTTTTATAGATACACGAGAGAGTGACACAGGACTAACCGTGGCGTTTACGATTAGTCCTGTGAAAATGATTTAATAAAATCATTGACGCATCCACTTGGACTGAGCATCACAATGGTATTGAGACTATAGTGTCCAGTTGGAAATGGAGCCTTAGACTTGGTACCTTTGTACTTAGACTTAGACTAAGCTAAGTCTAAGTACATTAGAGGCTTGGATCTTAGTCAATTATTCCATTGCAGTTGCGAGAAAAGCAACACCCATTTTAAATTTAGTAGTATATAGATGGCAGGCAAATGATCCCGACAGATGCAAATGAATTTATTGAAAAGGTAATGCAATAAATAGGAGATGAGCTGCAGTAAAGAGTTTATTAACTCATGATGATCAGATACTTTTGACCAGATCATTATACTCGAGCTTTGTGGTCAATAAGATGCTTCAGGCAGCAGCCTCCGATCTTGTGCTCATCTGTCTTACAGCGTGGCATGCGCACGCACCTCCACACACGCATACACGCACGTACACACACACAACTGTACACCAGTTGATTGACAGTTGAGAGGCGGGACCAAAGAGCCAAAGCTCAACCCCCGCAAGCACAATTAGGTGAGTACACACACACACACACACACACACACACACACACACACACACACACACACACACACACACACACACACACACACACAGCCATAATTAGGCAGTGATGTGGTGGAGGCTGACTCCATACACAGCTTAAAGTGTAGATATGATAGAGCCCAATAGGCTCAGGAACCTGTACACCTGTTGATTAACGGTTGAGAGGCGGGACCAAAGAGTTAGAGCTCAACCCCCGTAAGCACAATTAGGTGAGCACACACCTGCTTTGACCTGTGCCACAGACAGCTGAAGGGAAGAACTCTTGTATGTGTTAGAAGACTGACAACTCCTTATCTGGAACATTGAATTTTTGCTAATAGGGCACAATTTGATGTGCAATGGTTGCATCAGCATTTCCTCACGGCCCACCAGTGGCTCCCACTTAATGTCAGCCACAAACGCAAGTTTTGTGTGAAATATTACCTATTTAATATACTTTTGAAGTATAATTAAGAAATATCACCCTTGAAAAACAATGAAAATTTGTTAGTGACATTTTGTTTGTCGCTGTAATCTATCTCACCACCTGTCCTCTACCTTACACCTGTCCCCTCTCTACCTTACACCTGTCCTCTCTCTACCTTACACCTGTCCCCTCTCTACCTTACACCTGTCCTCTCTCTACCTTACACCTGTCCCCTCTCTACCTTACACCTGTCCTCTCTCTACCTTACACCTATCCTCTCTCTACCTTACACCTATCCTCTCTCTACCTTACACCTATCCTCTCTCTACCTTACACCTGTCCCCTCTCTACCTTACACCTATCCTCTCTCTACCTTACACCTGTCCCCTCTCTACCTTACACCTATCCTCTCTCTACCTTACACCTGTCCCCTCTCTACCTTACACCTGTCCTCTCTCTACCTTACACCTGTCCTCTCTCTACCTTACACCTGTCCTCTCTCTACCTTACACCTGTCCTCTCTCTACCTTACACCTGCCCTCTCTCTACCTTACACCTGTCCTCTCTCTACCTTACACCTGTCCTCTCTCTACCTTACACCTGTCCTCTCTCTACCTTACACCTGTCCTCTACTTTACACCTGCCCTCTTCCTTACACCTGCCCTCTTCCTTACACCTGCCCTCTTCCTTACACCTGTCCTCTTCCTTACACCTGCCCTCTTCCTTACACCTGCCCTCTTCCTTACACCTGCCCTCTTCCTTACACCTGTCCTCTTCCTTACACCTGTCCTCTACCTTACACCTGCCCTCTTCCTTACACCTGTCCTCTTCCTTACACCTGTCCTCTACCTTACACCTGTCCTCTTCCTTACACCTGCCCTCTTCCTTACACCTGTCCTCTTCTTCACACCTGTCCTCTTCTTCACCGTCCCGTCCATGACCGGACTTTGACCACCTCCTGACAAAGACCAATGACCTTGCAATATGTCGATGAGCCAAGCCCCGAAACGTCTCACACCTCCCTCGAACAGACAGACATTCTCTATATAAAATCACCCCCTCTGGCTTGGGAAAGGTACCCATAGCTTCGAAGATAAGGACGCACAAAGCATTGTAGTGGACATTTTGGTACCTATACCCATGCAGGTTCCTTATTCTCTTCTCCCCATCTCCCCTTTGGTTTATTCTTTGCCATACCTATCCCATGTAGAACCATGTATAAACTGAATGGCCCAGACCTAATACATAACGAACAAGCTTCGAGGCAAACTGAATAGTGAACCTTTCTGTATCGCTCCACGCTGCAAATCATTTTCATACGAAGTTCATGGAAGTCATTATCATCACATTTTTCAACTTCCAGGCTGTTGAGCCTTGACATTGACCCTCCACCGACTGAAGTCGGAGTCGGTACAGCAGCCAGGCTCGCAGTTGAGCCTTGACATTGACCCTCCACCGACTGAAGTCGGGGTCGGTACAGCAGCCAGGCTCGCAGTTGAGCCTTGACATTGACCCTCCACCGACTGAAGTCGGGGTCGGTATAGCAGCCAGGCTCGCTGTTGAGCCTTGACATTGACCCTCCACCGACTGAAGTCGGGGTCGGTACAGCAGCCAGGCTCGCTGTTGAGCCTTGACATTGACCCTCCACCGACTGAAGTCGGAGTCGGTATAGCAGCCAGGCTCTTAGAACCAGCACTCCAAGCCGTGGGACAAGAGATCAGTGCTAGTTGAAATACCATTGACAATCTCGACTAGGACAGACGGCTCTGGAAGATAATCCTGGAGGTAACTCGTCTGTGAACCAGAAGCTCACGAGCCTGTGGGGATAGGCAGGGTGGAGGGAGGTCAAGAGCTTCATGTTGGCAGATTGAAAACGCTGGAAGCTGGAAGACCATCACATGACACTTTCTGGTGGAGAGGTGCGTTACCTAAACAACATAGGGGCCACGAAAGCCTGGTGGATAGCGCGCAGGACTCGTAATTCTGTGGCTCGGGTTCGATTCCCGCACGAGGCAGAAACAAATGGGCAAAGTTTCTTTCACCCTGAATGCCCCTGTTACCTAGCAGTAAATAGGTACTCGGGAGTTAGTCAGCTGTCACGGGCTGCTTCCTGGGGGTGGAGGCCTGGTCGAGGACCGGGCCGCGGGGACACTAAAAAGCCCCGAAATCATCTCAAGATAACCTCAAGATAGAACGGTTATGAATAGGGACCAGAAAAGTGTAATTTAGTGTTTTCCACCAGTTGCAAGACCACCAGTGGGGTCGAGGTGCAGTGCGTGGAAGCGGGCGGGCGGTGTAGAAGTCAATAAAGTATTTTGTTTGATAGTTTTCAATTATTCAACGATAGAGGTGACCAGTATCATGTACAATAATAACCAGCATATATACCTCAGTCGTCTGTGGATTGGGTTAGAGATGTGATTGTCGACCAACCTAAACACACATTAGGAGATGAAGGGACGACGACGTTTCGGTCCGCCCCTGGACCATTATCAAGTCATGTGTTGATAACGACGTTTCGGTCCAGGATGGATCGAAACGTCGTCTCCTCTTCATCTTCTGGTGTGTGTGGTCTAGTCATCATATCTTCAGCTATATTATTGTAACTCATCGTCTACAGATGAGACTGTTATCATATGCGATCAGTGCCAAGATTGTATTCTGCGAGCCATCGGATATAATTCATCTTTGTCATGTAAAACTACAGTGGTGAGGCGAGGTACACCTGCCAGGTGGTTCTGAGGGTCGAAGGGCCCACCTGTCAATATGCCCGAGTTGCTTTCAAGAACACTCCACTGGTATATCCCTGTCAAGTTATTTTAGTTTAAAATCTGGTTAATGGGTTTAAGTCCAGTTCATTACAAACAAAAACACATTTTGGCGGGAACGTAATGTGGGGTATTTAACACTTGGGAGTTAATGGGGGAGAGAATGTAAACACAGCCTCCTCCCCCCTCCCCCCCCCTCACAGCTGTTCCCCCCCCCCCCCCCCCCGCAGCCATGGCGTCAATAACAAGCTATACTAGTCAGACTGACGCGTATATTCCCAATAACTCGCGCAATGTGAATAAAGCTGAAGGCACCGCTAACAAAGATTTTGCCGTATTTTTTGCATCAAAGGAGTCTCCTAAACAATGGCAGTGTGGCCCAAAAAGTCTCTCTTGGTTGGCCCCCCCCCCTTCCTCTTCTCTCCCCCCCCCTTTCCCCCATTTGGGGAAACTATAGCCATGTCTGTGTGTGTGTGTGTGTGTGTGTGTGTGTGTGTGTGTGTGTGTGTGCTGGTGAAGCTGTTGAACATAGCACATAGTGCTGGTGAAGCTGTTGAACATAGCACATAGTGCTGGTGAAGCTGTTGAACATAGCACATAGTGCTGGTGAAGCTGTTGAACATAGCACATAGTGCTGGTGAAGCTGTTGAACATAGCACATAGTGCTGGTGAAGCTGTTGAACATAGCACATAGTGCTGGTGAAGCTGTTGAACATAGCACATAGTGCTGGTGAAGCTGTTGAACATAGCACATAGTCGGTGCTGGTGAAGCTGTTGAACATAGCACATAGTGCTGGTGAAGCTGTTGAACATAGCACATAGTCAGTGCTTGTGAAGCTGTTCAAATGTTAACAATGTTTTAAGTCCCCCCTCCCCCCCCCCCCACATCCCCGGTCCCAGGCCACGCCGGGGGGGGGGGGGGGTACATGTACACATACAGGGGTTCACCGCGGTATAGTACACACACAAGTTACAGCCCCGCTCCTGGGCCAGGTCAGTCCACTACGGGTTCACCATAGCCCGTGCTACATGGAACTTGTATCCCCTGGAAACACAAACCGAAACTGTCTCCATTTTCCGCGTGTTACAACTTGTAATAAAGTTGTTACATCTTGGCTTAACGTGTTTATGACGTATTAGAACGTTGTTACAACTTGCTATATTGGTTGTTATAACTGGTTAAGAGGTGTTAAAACTTGTTCGAACGTTGTACCAACGTCGTAGTTTCGGTGTGTGTTTGGCGGGGTGTTCCCAGTAGATGAATCTATAACTACAACTACTTCTACAATTCAGCATGGTGGTCATGTAGCGTCAGAACGAGAGCATCCTCCCAAGTGAAGCTGAAGTTCACTGAGATCAATGATCACGACTCGGGTCCAGATTCACGAAAGCACTTACGAACGTGTACATCTTTCCTCAATCTTTGACGGCTTTGGCTACATTTATTTAACAGTTTACAAGCATGAAAACTTGCCAATCAACTGTTGTTATTATTATAAACAGCCTCCTGGTGCTTCGGAGCTCATTAACTGTTTAATAATTGTAAACAAAGCCGCCAAAGATTGAGAAAAGATGTATAGGTTCGTAAGTGCTTTCGTGAATCTGGCCCCAGATGTTCACAACCAGGCGTGACTCTGGTGGTTGTGACAACCAGAGGCCGCTACTACTGTTCAATGGTTCAACCATTTGCTTTTTATTTATTTATATATATATATACAAGAGTTCTTACAATCTCGTAAAGTCACCAACACACATATCGTTTAAGGCAGGTCTTTAATCTTACTTTTCCCTCGGAATACGACCTGCCAAATCGTTTAACAACCAGGGGCCAGATTCACGAAAGCACTTACGCAAGCACTTACGAACGTGTACATCTTTCCTCAATCTTTGACGGCTTTGGTTATATTTATTAAACAGTTTACAAGCATGAAAACTTCCCATTCAACTGTTGTTATTGTTATAAACAGCCTCCTGGTGCTTCGGAGCTCATTAACTGTTTAATAATTGAAAGCAAATCCGCCAAAGATTGAGAAAAGATGTACACGTTCGTAAGTGTTTGCGTAAGTGCTTTCGTGAATCTGGCCCCAGGTACCCATTCACTGCTGGGTGAACAGAGGCCGCAGTTAAGGATTGGCACCTAGTCAATCCTTCCCGGCCGGGATACGAACCCAGGCCAAATCGCTGGCGAACCCTTCATATTCTTGCCACTTCTCGAAGCGATTTTGACCATAGCATCATTATTTATCGCACAAATATACGATTTTGATTGTATTCACAGTGCGAGTAATAATATTGCTCATAGTTACGGTGCTTTAAGAAACATTATCTATTGTTCCTTATCATTTAAATGTTACCCATCAGTCTATTATTCACAAATTTGTACATTAATCACATTTTCTTAGGCATTTCTTTCCTCTTCTACAATCTTTACTAAGCAACACTTATCTTAGGTTATGTTTGTTATCGCCGTAATCGCCTTCCTTCGCCAGACGTTCCCCTTCTAAGTCAGACATTCCATTCCCCTAAAATTACCATCGCCAAACATGGCACCCAGACTATGGGGGCAGCCTGGTGGGCGCCATGGGACCAGCCTGGTGGGTGCCATGGGGTTTAGCCTGGTGGGTTCCATAAGGCAGCCTATTGGGTGCCATGGGGTTTAGCCTGGTGGGTGCCATGGGGTTTAGCCTGATGGGTGCCATGGGGGCAGCCTGGTGGGTGCCATAAGGCAGCCTATTGGGTGCCATGGGGGCAGCCTGGTGGGTGCCATGGGGTTTAGCCTGGTGGGTGCCATAAGACAGCCTGGTGGGTGCCATGGGGTTTAGCCTGGTGGGTGCCATGGGGGCAGCCTATTGGGTGCCATGGGGTTTAGCCTGGTGGGTGCCATAAGACAGCCTGGTGGGTGCCATGGGGGCAGCCTGGTGGGTGCCATAAGACAGCCTGGTGGGTGCCATAAGGCAGCCTATTGGGTGCCATAAGGCAGCCTATTGGGTGCCATGGGGGCCAGCCTGTGGCCGGCTGGTGGAACATACGTCACAATTGGGCGTTTCGACTGTTACATCAGCTGATATTGAGATAAAGCATATATATAACCGACCCCCTCATTAAGTATGCAAATTGTTACCAGTGACAGTATGTATGTACACAAACACACGCGTATTTAATGATACTCACGCTTATTAGTGATTTTGAAATTGCATTAACATATCCAAATAAGCATTGGCAAACACCAGGATTAGCAATTATAAGCACAATCTCGCGCGGTCACATACGCATGTACACACACACACACACACACACACACACACACACACACACACACACACACACACACACACACACACACACGCACGCACGCAGGCGGGATCCAAGAGTCAATGCTCGATCCTGCAAGCACAAATAGGTGAGTACACACACACACACACACACACACACACACACACACACACACACACACACACACACACACACACACACACACACACACACTCCTCATCAGTTGATTGACAGTTGAGAGGCGGGACCAAAGAGCCAAAGTTCAACCCCCGCAAGCACAACTAGGTGAGTACACACTCATTCCTCTCAATGTTTGCTGACGACGCCAAAATTATGAGAAGGATTAAGACAGAGGAGGACAGCATGAGGCTTCAAGAAGATCTGGACACTCTGAAGGAATGGTACAACAAATGGTTATTAGAGTTTTACCAGGACAAATGTAATGTAATGAAGATAGGTGTAGGGAGGGAGCAGGAGGCCAGACCTAAGGTATCATTTAGGAGATGAAATTCTTCAAGAGTCAGAGAGAGAGAAAAGACCTTGGGGTTGATATCACGCCAAACCCGTTCCCTGCAGCCCATATCAAGAGTATAACATCAGCGGCATATGCCAGGTTGGCCAACATAAGAACGACCTTTAGAAACTTGTGTAAGGAATCCTGCAGAATCTTGTATACCACGTATGTCAGACCAATCCTGGAGTATGCAGCTCCAGCATGGAGTTCATATCTTGTCAAGCATAAGACTAAATTGGAGAAGGTTCAGAGGTTTGCCACCAGACTAGTGCCCGAACTGAGGGGCATGAACTATGAGGAGAGATTACGGGAATTTAATCTCACGTCGCTGGAAGACAACAGTTAGTGGGGGAGACATGATCACCACATACAGGATTCTCAGAGGAATTTATAGGGTAGATAAAGACGGACTATTTAACACACACTAATGAACACAGGTGGAAATTGAGTGGGCAAATGAGCCATAGAGACATTAGATTTTTTTGGTTAGTGTCAGAGTAGTTAACAAATGGAATGCATTAGGCAGTGATGTGGTGAAGTCAGAATCAATGTACAGTTTCAAGCGTAGATATGAAAGAGCCCAGTAGGCTCAGGAACCTGTTGATTGACAGTTGAGAGGCGGGACCAAAGACCCGAAGCTTAAACCCCGCAAGCACAACTAGGTGAGTATGCGCACGCACGCACGCGCGCGCGCACACACACACACACACACACATGTGCAGGTTAAGGCTATCATCCAGAGTTTGGTGCTGGAGGAATGTTTGGAGGGAGTCTAGCAACGAGTCGTCTTACACAACACCAGGAGATGCAGCATCCACCACCACCCCTCTCACACCGGGAAATACAGCATCCACCACCACCCTCTCTTACTGGGAGATGCAGCATCCACCGCCACCCTCTCTCACCGGGAAATACAGCATCCACCACCATCCTCTCTTACTGGGAGATGCAGCATCCACCACCATCCTCTCTCACCAGGAGATGCAGCATCCACCACGACCCTCTCACCGGAAAATACAGCATCCACCACCACCACTCACCAGGAGATGCAGCATCCACCACCACTCACCAGGAGATGCAGCATCCACCACCACTCACCAGGAGATGCAGCATCCACCACCACCACCTCACCAGGAGATGCAGCATCCACCACCACCACCTCACCAGGAGATGCAGCATCCACCACCACCCTCACCAGGAGATGCAGCATCCACCACACCAGGAGATACAGCATCCACCACCTCACCAGGAGATGCAGCATCCACCACCACCCTCACCAGGAGATGCAGCATCCACCACACCAGGAGATACAGCATCCACCACCTCACCAGGAGATGCAGCATCCACCACCTCACCAGGAGATGCAGCATCCACCACCACCTCACCAGGAGATGCAGCATCCACCACCACCAGGAGATACAGCATCCACCACCTCACCAGGAGATGCAGCATCCACCACCTCACCAGGAGATGCAGCATCCACCACCACCCTCTCACCGTTACCAATGGCCCAGAAACGTGACGACGACACTCTTGGGCTCAGCAACGCCTCCGCAACTTTGTTATTATTATGGAATTTGGGTCCGAGGAGCGGCGCTGGAACCGAAAAATTATTCTGGGTTCATTCACTGTTTGTACCCCCATTCAATCACGTGGCTGGGATGAGTGTTCATTGCCGGGTTTGGTAGACTGTTGTGGGTGGCTTTTCGAGTCTTGGCGGACTATACATGCCAGGATTGCACAGAGAAAGAGCATATTAACGTGATTTATGAATGAGAAAATCACTTGATGTGATTAGGGTTCGAACCTTAGGCTCTGGGTATTCCCAAGCACACGCCTTAGACTACTAGGCCATGTATTCATATGTATATGACTACATGTCATATGTAGTCATGTACATATGACTATATATGACATATACATATGTAGTCCAAAAACATGGACTTTTTCTTACGTGTCAGGATTATTCGTTGTATGTTTTCACAGTAAATCACAAGATTCGACTGTGTGTTCTACTGGGGTCGAGATTATAATCCCACCTTCAGAAGATCTTGCTTACTAAATTAACTTAAATTCCATCTTGCTAGTCATACTATATCACATTATTGTAAGAAATAATGTGATATAGTATGATAGTATAGTATAGATATAGTATTATAGAGTTTGGGGTCGAATAAAATCACATAATTTGACTATTTTACTGGTGAAGCATGACCAAACACACACCTCACACACTTCAGTGTGTTGAAGGTTAAAATATGGTTAACACAATCGACTTGAGAATGGTCCAGGACGGACCGAAACGTCGTCGTCTCTTCAATTTCTAGTGTGTGGTCTGGTCAACATACTTCAGCCACGTTATTGTGACTCATCGCCTGCACATGGTTAACAAGGTTAAATTAAGGTTAAAATAACATCACACAACCCGTAACACATGAGAATGTCGTATATGTATTAAGTCAGGTGAGGCACATATAGAAGATAGTGAGGATAATTACGAGAAGGTGACAGATTGTCTCCCAATCAACGATAACCACCTTCATAACACGTAGAAATCACGATTGCGTGATGCATCAAATGAACAAATCTTAAGGCAGCGTCTGGGATCCTCTCGGACGCAGGTTCGAATCCTCGTCGCGGCCCTTGTGGATCTGTTCATTTGACCACCTTCATATATAGGCACATTTGTTGATCTTTTTTTTTTAACACTAATAAAACACACTGTTCGATTAGACAACCTTTATCCATCTCCATTAATTTTAATTCCTAGCTCGGCAAGCTGTTCTAGTAGGATTTTCCCCTGTTGACCAGACCACACACTAGAAGTTGAAGGGACGACGACGTTTCGGTCCGTCCTGGACCATTCTCAAGTCGATGATTTTCCCCCGTTTGCAGTGTCAAAGATTTCTGCTAGATCGGCGAAGATCTAGCAGAAGCGCGCAGGACTTAATTCTGTGGCGCGGGTTCGATTCCCGCACGAGGCAGAAACAAATGGGCAAAGTTTCTTTCACCCTGAATGCCCCTGTTACCTAGCAGTAAATAGGTACCTGGGTGTTAGTCAGCTGTCACGGGCTGCTTCCTAGGGGTGGAGGCCTGGTCAAGGACCGGGCCGCGGGGACACTAAAGCCCCGAAATCAACTCAAGATAACCTCAAGATAACCTCAAGAGAAGCTTGCAGCAGCCTTCGACTCTTCAAACAGGAAAATCATACTAGAGCAGGCGATGAGTCACAATAACGTGGCTGAAGTATGTTGACCAGACCACACACTAGAAGGTGAAGAGACAAAGACATTTCGGTCCGTCCTGGACCATTCTCAAGTCGATTTCCCAGTCGACTTGTATTTTTTTTTTTAAGACTAATGTTTTGTATATTCCATCCGTAGCAGCTATATGCTCTGTTTTTATTTTTGGAAGATTGGATGGAAAATTTAAAGCTGAAAAACAGGGTTCGACAAGGTACAGTCTTTGCTGTCAATATTGATAGATTATTGAACTAATAAAGAACAAAGCTTGCTGTCATTTAGACAAAAGCAAGACTAATGCTTTTTATGTTGATCTAGTTTGAATTAGCAGCAGCCAGAGATGCTGTGGACAAATAATATAAATATGTTAGACATATTACTGAATACAACCTCGCATTTAATCATGGCATATATGATGAAGCTACTTTCAACTCACTGGACTCATTTTATTCAGACCTTGAAAGTATAGTGGTAGAGATATCTAACTGGAAAACACTGAAAAGCATCTGCCTCATATATCATATCAACGGATTCGATTGTATATTTTTCTTATCAGAGACAAGAAAGTTGGAACAAAGTTAATATCTTTGTGTTAATTATGGGACGTGCAAAATGCTACCGCTGGTAAGATAAAATTGTGAGCTGAGGAAATGGTCAATGATTCCCTTGGGGAATCCATCTTAATACTCGTTGAAATCTCCCACATTGGCTGACCTCCACATTTACATATGAAGAAATAATTCACAAACGAAATAACTTGACTGAAAATACAACTGAAAAAAAGTTATGTGTATAATGGCGTTGCAGGTCTGTAAGCCAGAATTAAACATGTTAGCCGGCAGAGAAAGCCGGAAATAACCAAGCCGGATAATTGATATTATTAAGGATCTACTGTTGCAAAGAGCCGGCTTGTTGACAGACAATTTAATTCCTGTCGAAATCTGATTCTTGTTGCACGAGTTGTGTGTTAGAAGTGAGTTTGATCCAGGCTGCCCGTGAATATGTTCAAGACAGACATTTTCAGTGGATGTGCAAATTCCGAGAAAATCGTATTCAGTTTTTGTCATATGTTAAATTGTGGGCATTATGTTAAATTTATTCCTCTTCCTCTATACACATCGCCTCTAATTGTCTGAAATATGCTTATATATTTGTCTTAACAAAGCTTCAGATATATCTTGAAATATAACGAAAGTATGCGACTAAACATTTTTGTCCTTGTTTCATATAATGCGTCAATGTCGGTAGAATAATAAGGATTATCATTCTTTAAGTTGTATACTTCATGAATTGATAATCATTTTAGTCTATGCCATAACATTTGTATTATACATCATACAAAAATTATGATAACGTGTTTTGAAATTTTTGTGACTTTTTTTGGAAGAAAAATTGGTAAATACCCTATTTTTATCTTTGTTAACTATATAATAAATGTACAATCATTTATGGATAGTTATTAAATTTCAATAGAATTTTGTACGCAACAAAAGGAGTGAGAGAGATAGTGGCTGTCATTCGGAAGTGTCGTAAACTCAGTTTCACTCAGTTGCACTCAGTTGCACTCTGTTGCACTCAGTTGCACTCAGCTGCACTCTGTTGCACTCAGCTGCATTCTGTTGCACTCAGCTGCACTCTGTTGCACTCAGCTGCACTCTGTTGCACTCAGCTGCATTCTGTTGCACTCAGCTGCATTCTGTTGCACTCAGCTGCACTCTGTTGCACTCTGTTGCACTCAGTTGCACTCTGTTGCACTCAGTTGCACTCTGTTGCACTCAGTTATGTAGAACGGAGGAATTTATTTAGGCTGAAAATATTGTACGTACGTTTGCATAGATTTATTAGGTTACAGAGCACAGAATAACAAAGAGCCAGATTCCAGTGCTTGGATACAAGATAGATAGAATAGATGTAACCTCGATAGGTCATTTTTATTGTTACTGCTTATACCCAGTGACAGTAGCTCTTGTATGTGTCTTGCCTACACTTGAAACAATCCAACGAACCAACGTCTATTTTTTGTTGTTTACCTGGTATTCCGTTCTATAAATAGACATCTCTGTTTCCAATCTAATTTTTTACCGAGGTTGTTTTCTAATTAAAATTTTATTTTTAATTATCCAACAAGTATCCATGGTTTGATGTTATATATATAATGGTGATATAGTGATATATATATCCTATATTTTATACCATTTCATCCATTTGTATATTTCAGTCATGTCACTCATAGTCTTAGTCGTTATTAAGATGGTTAATATAACTTTTTTAATATATTTTCATAAGAAGGTGGTCTAATTCCTGGTCTTATTTTGCCCCCTTTTTCGTACTGTTCACGGAGGGGGGGGGGGGGTATTTCAATCTTTTATAGTTTTTTCTACATTTCCTGTAAGTGTGCGATATTCTAAGACGTCTGAGTGAGTTTCAACAACATAATCTGAACCAAATTAAGAATTTTTCTTCAAAATTAAAAAAAAAGGTGATAAACTTGAAGAAATCTGAAATATTTTTATTTTGAATTTGTTCTAAGTGTGTGTTCTTTAAAGACACCAATTACGTTTATGAAATTGTTTAGGATTTATTTTTAATTCGATTTTGAATAAATCTATAAATCTATAAATCTATAATTTTAATTCGATTTTGAATAAATCTATAAGTTTAGAAATTTATTACTCAACAATTTAGACCTTACGTTAGAAATTAGTGTATCTACAGAGCAGTATATGTAGCATATAAGATCTAAAATTATAGTCACTTTGAAATTGTAACATAATTAGGATTTTGAAGTTGTAAGAACTCACTTTTGAGTAAATATATAGTTTAAAGATGCGTCTTCAAGAAGAGCGGTAGATAGCTATACCAACTCTTATCAATCTTTACACATCTATGGAATGACTGTTCACTACTGTGGTGAAGTTTCAGCCATATCGCCTTTCAGAGAAAAAAACAAAAAAAAAATCGAATTTGCAAAATGTGTATAGTTGGATTTATATATATATATATTTTTTGGGTAATGCATTTACTTTATGGCAAATTGATACATTAAAAAATAAATTTTAATGTGTAACTACTATGTATAATGTATACTATACTGTATAGTATATAAAGATGTTATTCATGTTAGCTACAATGTCCAGGGCTTTCCGATTGCAACCAGCAAGACTATAGTCACTATTTGACTATAGTCAAATAGTCAATCTTTGACCATAGTCAAATAGTCACTCTTTGACTATAGCCAAATAGTCAATCTTTGACCATAGCTAAATAGTCAATCTTTGACTATAGCCAAATAGTCAATCTTTGACTATAGCCAAATAGTCAATCTTTGACTATAGCCAAATAGTCAATCTTTGACTATAGTCAAATAGTCAATCTTTGACTATAGTCAAATAGTCAATCTTTGACTATAGTCAAACAGTCAATCTTTGACTATAGTCAAACAGTCAATCTTTGACTTTAGTCAAACAGTCAATCTTTGACTATAGTCAAACAGTCAATCTTTGACTTTAGTCAAACAGTCAATCTTTGACTATAGTCAAACAGTCAATCTTTGACTATAGTCAAACAGTCAATCTTTGACTATAGTCAATCTTTGACTATAGTCAAATAGTCAATCTTTAACTATAGTCAAATAGTCAATCTTTGACTAGAGTCAAATAGTCACCTCAGGAAAAGTCTTGATTTTTCCTGAAGTGAGGCATATAGCACAGAGGAATATTTATTATATATATGGTTGTTGAAAATGATTTCGGTTGAACACTGGCGTCATATTTCGTTGACAATATACTGTGTCCAGATAAATATTGGCCGTTAGGCTACCTTGGCTACCTTGAGGTGCTTCCGGGGCTTAGTGTCCCCGCGGCCCGGTCGTCGACCAGGCCTCCTGGTTGCTGGACTGATCAACCAGGCTGTTAGACGCGGCTGCTCGCAGCCTGACGTATGAGTGCCTGGTTGATCAGGTATCCTTTATCTTTATCTTTATCTTGATCAGGCTCATTTATCTTGCTGTAGGTGTTATCGAAATGTTGTTTTTTTGTTCTGTTTCTACAGTGGATTTTCATATATGCATCTGGAATAATTAATATAATGGTATATTATGGCGAGAAGTGTGTGTGTGTGTCATTCAGGAGCGCAATTCACCCTTTCCTTACGACACCTTAAGGGTGATTGTCCTTTACTCCCTGTCTGTACCACTTACAGGTAAAAGGGTATAGATATAGGGTATTTTATAATGCCCTATAACTCGACCACACCAAGGATCGAGAGGAAGATCCTTGGTGTGGTCCTGGGGCCAGATTCACGAAGCAGTTACGAACCTGTACATCTTTTCTCAATCTTTGGCGGCTTTGTTTACAGTTATTAAACAGTTAATGAGCTCCGAAGCACCAGGAGGCTGTTTATAACAATAACAACAGTTGACTGGCAAGTTTTCATGCTTGTAAACTGTTTAATAGATGTAACCAAAGCCGCCAACGATTGACGAAAGATGTACACGTTCGTAAATATTTGCGTAACTGCTTCGTGAATCTGGACCCTAGCTATATACGTAGATTGAAATCTAGATATAACAAAACAAAGTCGAGTCGATGAATTAGTCAATAAAAATGGCTGAGAGGCGGGACCCAAGAACTGAACATCGACGGAAGAGCCCCCCCCCCCCCACGTGAATACATGGAAATAGAAGTATTGTGATTGTGGAATCAAATTGAAGGTCATGAAATTCACGAGTAAAAAGTGCAGAAAGAAATATATACCCAATTAGAAGTATTTTACCACAACAATAAACAAGAAATACGGACAGGAGGTGAAGCAGTATTTCCTGCTATATGCGCTGGTGTAAAGAAAATGTGGTGGCATCACAAACTTAGATTACTTTGGGAAAGAGAAAACTGCGGAAATGGTGGGGGTGACTTCTCTCTTTCTCTCTCTCTTTCTCTCTCTCGTTCTCTTGCCTCCTCCTTCCTACATCTCTCTCTCTCTCTCTCTGTGTCTCTCTCTGTGTGTCTCTCTCTCTGTCTCTCTCTCTCTCTCTCTGTGTCTCTCTCTGTGTGTCTCTCTCTGTCTCTCTGTGTCTGTGTGTGTGTGTGTGTCTCTCTCTCTCTGTCTCTCTCTCTGTGTCTCTCTCTCTCTCTCTGTCTCTCTCTCTCTCTCTCTCTCTCTCTCTCTCTCTCTCTCTCTCTCTCTCTCTCTCTCTCTCTCTCTCTCTCTCTCTCTCTCTCTCTCTCTCTCTCTCTCTACGCCGCCTCTTCTCCTATATTTTCTCTCTGCACATCTCTGTAAGGAGATATACCTGGTCGGAGGCATCATTAAGATGGCATGATGGTCTCTTTTGCCGTCGTCCCCAGCCAAGGGGAAGACTGGAGTCGTGGAAGATCCACTATATAGTCACGCTCCACCTCGCTTGACTTCCTGATTGGTGCGCGGAACATGAAACAAAACGCAAGGCCACAAACACATCCCTGTTGTACACAGGATCATGGCGGAATACACTTAAAAAAAGACAGGTGTTAAAAGTTGGCGGAGGAGGGAGAGGCTAGGGGCTAGATTCATGAAAGCACTTACGCAAGCACTTACGAACGTGTACATCTTTCCTCAATCTTTGACGGCTTTGGTTACATTTATTAAACAGTTTACAAGCATGAAAACTTGCCAATCAACTGTTGTTATTGTTATAAACAGCCTCCTGGTGCTTCGGAGCTCATTAACTGTTTAATAATTGTAAACAAAGCCGCCAAAGATTGAGAAAAGATGTACAGGTTCGTAAGTGCTTGCGTAAGTGCTTTCGTGAATCTGGCCCCAGGATAAGTGTAGTCATGGAGTCTCGTGGCCAGGGACGGCTCCTCGTCCCTGGTCTCCAAGTCCGGAGTCCGGATCAAGTCCAGCTGCATTGGACTTAGTTGGGTGGCGTCGAGGTGGGCTCGGGTGTGTGTTGCATTGTCTGCTGAAGGTTTGCAGGTGTGGCTTGATCTACTGGTCGTTGGGCGAGCTCCGATCTTGTCTAAGTTATGTCTTTAGTATTGAAAAAAGAGGTACAAATGTCGATTAGATATTGATAATTTATGATCAATAATTGATCATAAATGATCATTTATTGATCATTTATGATCAATTTGCCAGCTATAATTTTTACACGCGAGTTCTGTAAGAAGCTGTGAAGTACAATAAACTGAATGGTAAGTAATTCGTTAATTAAAAATAAGGTTGGTTATTGAAATTGAAATAAGTTTATTGAGGTAAAATACACACAAAGGGATGAGGTAGCTCAAGCTATTCTCACCCCATTAGTTGGTTATTAGTCAATTGTTGTACCTATAGATCTTACCGGTGAGAGAGGTAAAAGTCAAGCAGAAAAGATTCTTACTGATGGCTTAATTTTCCAAGCATCTTCGAGGATTGGAAGGCTGAGCGTATAATGAAAATATGTGAAGAAACGTATTAAAATATTAGTGTTTGAATGAAGGTGAAGGAGAGAGACTTGATACGGATTTAAGTGAATAGTTTATACCAAATTTTCAGATGAAACAAACATGCTTTATCAAAGCACAATGGACTTGAGAATGGTCCAGGACGGACCGAAACGTCGTCGTCCCGTCACCTTCTAGTGTGTGGTCTGGTCAACATGCTTTATCAAAGGTTGCTGTTAAACAATGTTCAGGAGAAAGATTGTAGTTGCTTGTGCTTATCTGAATGACCAAACCACACAACAAAAGATGAAGAGACGACGACGTTTCGGTCCGTCCCGGACCATTATCAAGTCCCATGTCCTGGACGGACCGAAACTTCGGCTTTTTTTTTTTTTTTTTTTTTTTTTTTTTTTTTTTTTTTTTTTTTTTTTTTTTTGGAGATATATACAAGAGTTGTTACATTCTTGTACAGCCACTAGTACGCGTAGCGTTTCGGGCAGGTCCCTGGAATACGATCCCCGCCGCGAAGAATCGTTAATACAACCAAGTACCCATTTTACTGTTGAGTTAAACAGAGGCTACAGTTAAGGATTTGCGCCCAGTAAATCCTCCCCGGCCAGAATACGAACCCGTGACAAAGCGCTCGCGGAACGCCAGGCGAGTGTCTTACCACTACACCACGGAGACGACGACTTCTTCAGATATGATTTGGTCACCATATCCTCAGCCACATTTATTGTGACTCCTCGTGTGTGTGTGTGTGTGGCAGAGCTCCTCGCCTGGCGTCCATCATTAGACGAGGTTGTGGTTATTCTTCTCCGAGATTCCCCCAAGTGATGATGCGGAAATTTCCGATGATCAAATGTCCTGTTTTCTGGGGGAATTGTGGGCCGCGTACCGCCTGAGAACATCATTTTTGCCCGTTCGATCCCCGAACGGGCAAAAATAGTGGCTTTTATAGCCACTATTAGCCACTATTACGCTTCCATTGCGTAATAGTGGCTTTAGGCATTGTATGTACTAGCTCTATCTATATATCAATCCATTAATGTAACATCACTTGTATGTATGTACCTTACCTGAATAAACATATTTATTTATTTATCTCCAGTCACCACGAGATTTGTACGTTAATGAAATTAGTTAATTTAGCTTTGTTAGGAATCACTTTGAGGTCAATCGGATCTACTTTTAGTAAAAGATTTGTTTCACTTTTCTGTGTCTATAGGATCTATAATTACCCCTTCTAGTAATACGTCTTTGATATCTGAGTTATTATATAAAAATTTTCTAATTAAAATCCATCACTTCAATAATATTGAATGTGACCGAAAGTGTGATATCAATGGTTCTAGCACGAATCTTCTAATTATTTTTCATTACATTTTTCTTCATATGAGAAGGAAGTTGAAAAATTAACTCAACAAAGTTTGATATCTCTTGTCAACATTGTCAAAGGCAATGCAAACACTAGATACAAAGGCTCGTCCCCGACTGTGTACGCTAGCGGGGTGAACCTTTGCATCGCAAGTTCGAATCCTGGTCGGATCATAAAGTTCTTTGTGACTTGTTGGCTTGGGGGACCATTCAAACTTTCTCATACATTATATAAATTAGATATATAAGGATTTTGTAATATTTTACAACGATTTGAAATTTCTTAGAATAGTTTTTGAGTTTGACAACATGTTCATCTCAAACACACACCCACTAGTTTAAACTAGTTAGCTAGTTAACTTCCACTAGTTTAAAGCCCATGAGGGTGATGCAATACAGTTATTATGCACGTAACTGTTTTCTGATCCCATCTCTCTCTGTTCGGGTTTCAAGGACATTGTGCCATTGTCATTTCTCAAGCATTAAAATGTTGATAGTCTGTAAAATATTCCTGATATCATGTCGAGCAAATACTCCAACAGTCATGCATTCACTAAATTGTCAGTGCTTTGTCTGCTGAAAATTCCTGTTGTCAGATTGTGTGTATATATATTGAAGATTGTATATATATATATATATATATATATATATATATATATATATATATATATATGTCGTACTTAGTAGCCAGAATGCACTTCTCAGCCTACTATGCAAGGCCCGATTTGCCTAATAAGCCAAGTTTTACTGAATTAATATATTTTCTCTAATTTTTTTCTTATGAAATGATAAAGCTACCCATTTCATTATGTATGAGGCTTTTTTTTTTATTGGAGTTAAAATTAACGTAGATATATGACCGAACCTAACCAACCCTACCTAACCTAACCTAACCTATCTTTATAGGTTAGGTTAGGTAGCCGAAAAAAGTTAGGTTAGGTTAGGTAGTCGAAAAACCATTAATTCATGAAAACTTGGCTTATTAGGCAAATCGGGCTTTGTGTAGTAGGCTGAGAAGTGCGTTCTGGCTACTAGGTACGACATTATATATATATATATATATATATATATATATATATATATATATATATATATATATATATTGTGACGGTAACGCGTTGGTGTTCGGCTGTTTAAGGCTAGGGGTATGGCCTCGTCACATAGTTATAAAAAAAATAGAAAAAACTGGAACTTCGTCTGTGGTAAGGTAAGGAGAAGACACACAAAACACAAGTAAACTTTAACAATGAAATTTTAATTACGTTAAATAAATCAAAACATGAAAAAATGGACAAACAAATACTTATAATAAAATCAATCAATCAAAATAATAAGAATAATTAAATGACACAATGAAAAGTTACGTTAAGGCAAAATAACAAGAAGTGCAATACAAAAATTAAATGGGAGGTGCTGGAATATTGGCTTTAAGCCACCACTTCTCTCAGTACACGCTAGCGTCTAGCCGGGAGGAGTGGTGACAACGAGAGCACCGAATATTCTGAGGTCTGAGGTCGTGGCGACCCCAGACATCAAGTAGTATGGGGGGGGGGGGGCGAGTGCAGGTGCAGCCAGACCGGCGACCAATCAGCGGAGCCGGCAGCGATCAACATGTAGTTTGGTGGTTTGAGTCCGAACAGGTGGCTGGCTGCATACGTTTTGCTCACCCTGGCAAGCCTTGCTGGTGTTGTTGTCGTTGTTGGACATGTCTTCCATAGTCGTTTTATATAATTTCGACGACGTAATTATGGAGGGAAGAGCAGGCTCAATCTCTTGAAGGAGATTATCGTCACAATATAAATAAATGAGTTTTGGAAAACTCTTCTTTCAGCTAAGCCCTGATGCTAAGAAAATAGTTAGAGGGATAGAAGCCCTAAATCAGAAGATAGTAAATACAGAATATGCGGTCATATTCAATGAGACACCTTTAAAAGAAAACCTGCTGCCAGTATACACCAATATCTATATATTATTAAATATGACCGAAAAAGTAAGATTAATAATTCTAACACGAATTTTCTCAATCTTTCGTACATTACGCTTCACTGTTGGAGGTAAATCAAAAATTAATTCTCCAAAATTCATTTTTATTTCTAGTCTGACGCGACACGGGCGCGTTTCGTAAAACTTATTACATTTTCAAAGATATGTATCTTTGTATCTTACATATATGTATCTATCAACATTTTCATAGGCAAAGCACACTTCCCTCCTTTGTGTTGTGTTACTTTAGTAACTCCTCTTCCCCTCTCTTGCTTTTCACCTCTTCCTTGTATTCTTACACATTGCTCTCTTCCGTTTCATACAATTTTATTTTTCCCTAAATTTTACTTCCTGCCTCCCTCTAACCTTTTCACTTACGATATTCCTATATCGTCAGCCCCCCCCCCCCTCTTTTTCCCATCTTCTTTGTCCGTGTATTTCTCCCCTCTAATAGAAATTCCAATGTGTCTTTTCAGTCTCCAGTTCGCTGGTTCTCTCTCGACACTTTCCCCTCGACGTCTCTCTCTCTCTCTCTCTCTCTATCTCTCTCCATCTCCCAATCTCTCTCTCTCTCTCTCTCACCCCTGTTTCCTTCCCCTTTGCTAATTTGTTCCAAATCTGAGACCAAATCCCTCTGTGCATTTTAATTTATTTATGTGTTCGACGGCCCACCATGATGGGGAAAATACGCGGGAAACTCCCCCAGACAGGCTTATAGGAGTAGAATTACTGTGACGATTGGGAAAATATTTTATATTCACATCTTATGAATCACTTTATGTGAATCTATTTGAGTCCTTTTACAGACCTGTGGGCTTCATGTATATCTGAGAAAACTCCATTGAAATTATATATACGTAGAGGGGGGAAAAATACTTCGTTCAGATGCGTTCATTTATATTCCGTCATTCACCTGTACAGTGACAGGTTGTGTTATATATTCTCTTATCACCTGTCTCATTTACGTGCCTCCTCTCTCACCTGTACACCGTGACAGGTCATACATCACCCGTCACAGGTCCATATAAGCATTTCTCCCTCGTTATGTAGACGTTAACGTTACGCTGGGGGAAGATTGAGGCTGGCGATGCAAGTTGTCTGGGTAACAAGTAGTAGCAAAATTACTGTTGTGACTATTACGGGTTATTCATGCCCATGCCACCTTTGGGGTGGCTTAATCTAAATCAGTCAATCATTATATTGTTACTACTTGTCACGGAGACAACTTGGACCGCCAGCCTCACCTCTAATCTTCTTCACCTCTAATCTTCCTCTGCTCCAATCTTCTTCACCTCTAATCTTCCTCACGTCTAATCTTCCTCACCTCTAATCTTCCACGCTCTTCCCTCTAGAGTATCGCGCGCCTCACCCGTATAGTGAGGCTTGTTGTTGTTGTTGTTGTTAAAGATTTAGCTACTCAGGACGAAGTGTCCATGTAGCACGGGCTATGGTGATCCCGTAATATAGTGAGCTAGGGAGCCGGGTTAATGAGAGAGTGAGGGGTGTGAAGAGGCAGGAACGAGCCAGCCAGAGCCACCCCCACACACGTATCTTGAAGGTTAAGTTAAGTAAAGTAAGGAAGGTTAAGTAAGTACAATAAGTAAGTTAAGTAAAGTAAAATATTCTCGTAAGAACGAGAATCGATTTTTTTTAGCCCAAGTTCATCCTTGTCTTGGCCTCTTGACAATTATGTACCTTTGATAACGTGCCTCACGACAATGTCCTGCTTTGCAGCACTTTGAAAACATGTCTCTCAATTCCCTGTACCGAAACGACGACGTTTCGAAACGGAGCACAGAGCGAAACGTTGCTACTCAAACCTGAATCTAAATTTCTCCTCTCTGCTGGACTCTTTCATAACATCCAGGCTGGTGGAGTCCGTGGCCAAGTCTGGGGATCTTTGTGTACAGCAGCCAGTGCTAAGATGGCTAAGAAATGGGGGGTTGTATTTCGACTTTAATGCCGCTGTTTTTTGACCAGCTTTTCCTCAGGGCAATAATCGAGAGAGGGTCGGGGAAAATAGTGACTGTCTTTTAAGAAGAGTAGTTTTCGGAGCTTCTTGAATCAGTCTGGAAAGGAGAAAAACAAAACAGCATTCTGGTGATAAGTCACAATAACGTGGCTGAAGTATGTTGACCAGACCACACACTAGAAGGTGAAGGAACGACGACGTTTCGGTCCGTCCTGGACCATTCTCAAGTTGATTGTGTGTTAATCGACTAGAAAATGAAAGGACGACGACGTTTCGGTCCGTCCTGGACCATTCTCAAGTTGATTGTGTGTTAATCGACTAGAAAATGAAAGGACGACGACGTTTCGGTCCGTCCTGGACCTTTCTCAAGTCGATTGTGTGTTAATCGACTAGAAAATGAAGGGACGACGACGTTTCGGTCCGTCCTGGACCATTCTCAAGTTGATTGTGTGTTAATCGACTAGAAAATGAAGGGACGACGACGTTTCGGTCCGTCCCTTCATTTTCTAGTGTGTGGATTGGTCAACAAAACAGCATTCAGTTATGAGTTATTTCAGCCATTATTTACACCGTTTGCAACAGTTGAAGCTGTTGCTGATATACAAATCTCTGATATAGTATTTGTCGGTTAATACGTGCAAGATGCAATATTTTGCGCAAAAGCGAAAACAGCGAAATGGAAGGGGGTGTAATTCCCTATTTTTGTTACATGAAGTAGAGATACTACAGCTGTATCCAACACATGATATGTTGTTCACCCATCATAACAGTCTCCGTGGTGTAGTGGTAAGACACTCGCCTGGCGTTCCGCGAGCGCTATGTCATGGGTTCGTATCCTGGCCGGGGAGGATTTACTGGGCGCAAATCCTTAACTGTAGCCTCTGTTTAACGCAACAGTAAAATGTGTACTTGGATGAAAAAACGATTCTTCGCGGCGGGGATCGTATTCCAGGGACTTGCCGAAACGCTACGCGTACTAGTGGCTGTACAAGAATGTAACAACTCTTGTATATATCTCAAAAAAAAAAAAAAAAAAAAAAAAAAAAAATCATATGAAAATACACATGACCTTTGCAACGTGAAGATAGAGAAGCAGGAATAAAGTCGATTTTTTTTTTTATTTTTAAATGACATAATTTAATAAAACAAAACAAACGTTATTTTACGCCTCAATACAATGTGCACAGGAAAAAATGATATTGGAAACCAACAAAAGTCTTTAACACCTAGAAACACAGCCAGAAATAAAGCTACAAGATACTATACCTAACACCATGACCCGAAAATGATTGGCCCTGGACGAGCCATTTAGAGAGTCAGATGATACCCATAAGAAGTACCCGAATTGATTGAATTACACCTGATTGATTGATTGATTGAAGATTAAGCCACTCCAAGAGGTGGCACGGGCAGGAGTATAGCCCCTTAAGTGGTAGATATTTTTTGCAGTGAATGTGATCTTTGGTCGTGAAAATTTCACTTCTCAGGACACCTCTGTTTATACCCGGGAACCAGAGGTCTAGACACGTGATGGGGATTCGTGGCAACAGCTGAAGGAGACTGAAGGAGCTGATGAAGTCAGGGCCTAGCTTAGCCCCCAGACGTAACCCAGCCCTGCATTCAATACCCTTACATTCCCAGCCCAGCCCTGCCTTCACCAGCCCTTCCCATCATAGCCCTGCCTTCCCCTACCCTGCCTTCCCCTACCCTGCCTTCCCCTACCCTGCCTTCCCCTACCCTGTCTTCATCACCTCAGATCCTCGCAAAAAGAATGTTGACTGATTTTTGCTGGTTTAAGTTGTGTGAAGATTGGGACCATATGAGCTGAGGTTCCATTTGCATTATTGCAGGCAGGTGTGGGGTGTGGTGAGGTGCCTCCAGGCAGGTGTGGGGTGTGATGAGGTGCCTCCAGGCAGGTGTGGGGTGTGGTGAGGGGCCTCCAGGCAGGTGTGGGGTGTGGCGAGGGGCCTCCAGGCAGGTGTGGGGTGTGATGAGGTGCCTCCAGGCAGGTGTGGGGTGTGGTGAGGTGCCTCCAGGCAGGTGTGGGGTGTGGTGAGGTGCCTCCAGGCAGGTGTGGGGTGTGGTGAGGTGCCTCCAGGCAGGTGTGGGGTGTGGTGAGGTGCCTCCAGGCAGGTGTGGGGTGTGGTGAGGTGCCTCCAAGCAGGTGTGGTGAGGTGCCTCCAGGCAGGTGTGGAGAAATTAGAAAGTTTTTTTCTGTATTAGAGTAGTTAAGAAATATGATCTAGGAAGACATATGGTGGAATTAAGACTTCACACACAATTTCAAATGAAGATATGAAACAACCCAATTGACTCAGGAACCTGAACATCAGATGATTGGATGTTGAGAGGCGGGACCAATGAATCGACCCACATCCTGCACGGACAACTAGAACACACACACACACACACACACACACACACACACACACACACACACACACACACACACACACACACACACACACACACACACACAAAAAGTAGTTAGTAAACAGTTGATTGACAGTTGAGAGGCGGGCCGAAAGAGCAAAGCTCAACCCCCGTAAAAACACAACTAGTAAACACACACACACACACACACACACACACACACACACACACACACACACACACACACACACAATATATTACCCCCAGCAATTAAGCAACAATAATATACCTTCACCCTATATCAGGAAGATTAATAACACCCCCCCCCAACTTTGTAGCACTGGTCCATTAAGCCAAGATGTGTTGTGGCTCATACGTACAGAGGCAGTCGGGTAAATGGAAGTTATTACAGGAAAGCAGACTAATAACATACAGTGAAATACTGTTGCTTGCATATATAGACGTTGATAAATAGGCAACATAACAGAGTAACGTGCAACATGCAAATGAGTCAATAAAATCTAGAAAACATTTTTTTCTCAGAAAATAGAGTGCATAATGAGTCAATTGCAGAGTAACAGTGCGGGTGTGTGAAGCTGTGAATGTGTGAAGCTGTGAGTGAATGTGTGAAGCTGTGAGTGAATGTGTGAAGCTGTGAGTGAATGTGTGAAGCTGTGAGTGAATGTGTGACGCTGTGAGTGAATGTGTGACGCTGTGAGTGAATGTGTGAAGCTGTGAGTGAATGTGTGAAGCTGTGAGTGAATGTGTGAAGCTGTGAGTGAATGTGTGACGCTGTGAGTGAATGTGTGAAGCTGTGAGTGAATGAGTGAAGCTGTGAGTGAATGTGTGAAGCTGTGAGTGAATGTGTGACGCTGTGAGTGAATGTGTGACGCTGTGAGTGAATGTGTGAAGCTGTGAGTGAATGTGTGAAGCTGTGAGTGAATGTGTGACGCTGTGAGTGAATGTGTGAAGCTGTGAGTGAATGTGTGAAGCTGTGAGTGAATGTGTGACGCTGTGAGTGAATGTGTGAAGCTGTGAGTGAATGTGTGAAGCTGTGAGTGAATGTGTGAAGCTGTTTGTATACTCGTGAGTAAATGTATGAAGCTGTTGTATACTTATACGATCATCCCGATAACATTTCACTTAATCAGTATAAGTGTAAGAACGCGTGCACCATCGGTGTATAGGCTAAGTGTATACTTATACTTCCCTATACTGTCTTAATTATTCTTCCATATACTTGTATGTGGTGTTCAGAGCTACGCTACATAATATACCACATATACCACAGCTCTACTCTCCCTTCAGCATAAACTATGTCTTGAGAGGTTATCTTGAGATGATTTCGGGGCTTTTTTTTTTTAGTGTCCCCGCGGCCCGGTCCTCGACCAGGCCTCCACCCCCAGGAAGCAGCCCGTGACAGCTGACTAGCTCCCAGGTACCTATTTACTGCTAGGTAATAGGGGAATCAGGGTGTAGGAAACTCTGCCCGTTGTTTCTCGCCGGCGCCCGGGATTGAACCCGGGACCACAGGATCACGTGTACAGTGTTCTGAGCGCTCAGCCGCCGGCTCCCTTTTACCATCCTTGAGTCAAATGTCAACATCTGTGAGTTACTCTCTGGCCTCCTTCAACAGCTACTCAATGTACCAATGTTTCTTCCAAGACTCCTGGTGCTTGATTCACGAAGCAGTTAGGCAAGCACTTACGAACCTGTACATCTTTTCTCAGTCTTTGACGGCTTTGTTTACAATTATTAAACAGGTAATGAGCTCCGAAGCACCAGGAGGCTGTTTATAACAATAACAACAGTTGATTGGCAAGCTTTCATACTTGTAAACTATTTAATAAATGTAATCAAAGCCGTCAAGGATTGAAGAAAGATGTACACGTTCGTAAGTACTTGCGTAACAGCTTGGTGAATCTGGCCCCTGGCTAATTTACGGGTTCACCATAGCCCGTGCTACATGGACACTTCGTTCTAAGTAGCTAAATCTGAAACAACAACTACAACATCCTGGCTATTAGTTTCCGGTTGTGTTAGGTGATTAGAGTAACTAGTAGCTCTTATAATTGGTGGAGGCTCTTAGTGGAAGGGGAGCCGGTCGGCCGAGCGGACAGCACGCTGGACTTGTGATCCTGTGGTCCTGGGTTCGAACCCAGGCGCCGGCGAGAAACAATGGGCAGAGTTTCTTTCACCCTATGCCCCTGTTACCTAGCAGTAAAATACGTACCAGGGTGTTAGTCAGCTGTCACGGGCTGCTTCCTGGGGGTGGAAGCCTGGTCGAGGACCGGGCCGAAATCAACTCAAGATAACCTCAAGATGATCCAGCATACTCTAGCATCCCTGTATTCACCTAGTTGTGTTTGCGGGGGTTGAGCTTTGCTCTTTCGGCCTGCCTCTCAGCTGTCAATCAACTGTTTACTAACTACCTGTATGTCTCCTGTCTTACCATACCTGCTTTCATATTCAGCCCGTTCTTACACTTGTTCGTAAATGATTCTGCTGGCCTCATATTTTGAGAGAGCCCAGCTAAGTTACTGATATCTCTTTGGGTCCTATCAACCCCTATTTGTTGCTCCCACCAAGTTACAGCCCCGCTCCTGTGCCAGGTAAGTCCACTACGGGCTCACCATAGCCCGTGCTACTTGCCCCGCTCCTGTGCCAGGTAAGTCCACTACGGGCTCACCATAGCCCGTGCTACTTGAAACGTTTTGTTCCCAGTAGCTAAATCTTAAACAATAACCCCAATTTATTCAGAAACCTGTACACAAATGCGATGATTGAGGCGTGGAACCAAGGAGCCGAAGCTCAACCCCCTTGCAGGCACAATTAGGAGAGTAAAACTAACATATTCATAATATACGAGACTTGGTTTGCTAACTGTAGGTAGTAACTAAGTGATTGTAACCTATCCACCGCTGCCCACTGGATGGGGGGGCGGTGTGCAGGACAAACATATCAATTGTGACACTAGCTCTCCACATATGTCAGTTGCTTAATTTAGAACCTGTACTTGAGGTCGATCTCGAACCCATTGTTGATGTGGCGACTTATATTGAATTTTGTAACTAGCTCATCAAGATTGTAACTTGCTTAGCTAAATGAATTGTGGGGTTCAGTCCCTGAGCCCATTATGTGCCTCTGTAACCCTTTCCACTACCGCCCACAAGATGGGTATGGGGTGCATAATAAATAAACTAAACTAAAAAACTAAGAGACATGTCATACCGAGATATGATAACGAGATATGTCATACCGAGATATGATAGCTCAAGATAACTCAAGATAACCTACACATGTTTATACACACGAAAATTCCAATATATACACACTTTCCCCAAATAAAGATAATGGGTGTTAAAACCAGCAGCATCTGCCCTAAAGCATTGCATCAGCGATGGGCCAGGGAGGCGTAGATTACCTCCTGCATAAAGAGTTGGAATACATTACGCCAAACGAGCTCAGGCCAATTTATAATGGTGCTAAAATTCTCACAAATCCTCGCTGGCGAGGCGGGAAAAAATGCTTCGCTTGTCAGCGTTCAAAACTGGTTAGTTATTTCTGCCAAACTTGGGACTGAGTTGTTTGTGTCAAGTAACTCTCTCTCTCTCTCTCTCTCTCTCTCTCTCTCTCTCTCTCTCTCTCTCTCTCTCTCTCTCTCTCTCTCTCTCTCTCTCTCTCTCTCTCTTCTCTCTTTCTTTCTCTCTCTCTCTCTCTCTCTCTCTCTCTCTCTCTCTCTCTCTCTCTCTCTCTCTCTCTCTCTCTCTCTCTCTCTCTCTCTCTCTCTCTCTCGGGCTATTCATGCCCGTGCCGCCTTTTGAGTGGCTTAATCTTCATCAATCAATCTCTCTCTCTCGCTAAACTACGTAATTAGCCTAATTACATAGACATAAACTAGGTCACATAAATGCCGTGAACAATAGAGCCAGTGGGAGTACTCATCACCCGAGCCATTGTATCTATTTCCCCTGTTTTATAAAACAACTGTTTTGACCTAACCAGGAATTTGGGTTCTAACCAGAACCCAAGCAACCCACCTAACCCAAAGTGTCTTTATCTCTCTCTGATGAAACAATAACATAGTGCTAAGCCATAGAACGACAGGTGCACAGACGCTGGTATAGACAGATTAACAGCCTCACAGACGGAAATTGACAGTAGATATACGAGAAGATTTAGTCTGGCCAAAAAAATAAATGTCTTTCTTGGTTATATTTTCATTAAAATGATCCTTTAGTATTATGGCTTAAGATGCTGTGCCACTCAGCATCACTCTATACATCTTTATCTCTGTCTACAGGTGAGTACCGGAGTTGCTGTCCTCTGCTTCCGGCGCTTAGGTGAGTGTTACCTATTCTGTTTTCATCAAATCGGTTTCTACATATAAATTTTCCCCCCCACTTTGTTAACCACTGGCTTGTGAGCCGAGTTTAAGTGTCTCGATAGGCTCTTTTATATTCTAGTGATACTGGTTTACGTTTCATGGGAGCCGTGTTTCATGGGAGCCGTGTTTCATGGGGATCCGTGTTTCATGGGGATCCGTGTTTCATGGGGGCCGTGTTTCATGGGGATCCGTGTTTCATTGGGGGCCGTGTTTCATGGGGATCCGTGTTTCATGGGGATCCGTGTTTCATGGGAGCCGTGTTTCATGGGGGCCGTGTTTCATGGAGATCCGTGTTTCATGGGGATCCGTGTTTCATGGGGGCCGTGTTTCATGGAGATCCGTGTTTCATGGGGGCCGTGTTTCATGGGGGCCGTGTTTCATGGGGACCCGTGTTTCATGGGGATCCGTGTTTCATGGGGGCCGTGTTTCATGGGGGCCGTGTTTCATGGGGACCCGTGTTTCATGGGGATGCGTGTTTCATGGGGGCCGTGTTTCATGGGGATCCGTGTTTCATGGGGGCCGTGTTTCATGGAGATCCGTGTTTCATTGGGGGCCGTGTTTCATGGGGATCCGTGTTTCATGGGGATCCGTGTTTCATGGGAACCGTGTTTCATGGGAGCCGTGTTTCATGGGGGCCGTGTTTCATGGAGATCCGTGTTTCATGGGGATCCGTGTTTCATGGGGGCCGTGTTTCATGGAGACCCGTGTTTCATGGGGACCCGTGTTTCATGGGGACCCGTGTTTCATGGGACCCGTGTTTCATGGGACCCGTGTTTCATGGGGACCCGTGTTTCATGGGACCCGTGTTTCATGGGACCCGTGTTTCATGGGGACCCGTGTTTCATGGGGACCCGTGTTTCATGGGGACCCGTGTTTCATGGGGACCCGTGTTTCATGGGGACCCGTGTTTCATGGGGACCCGTGTTTCATGGGGACCCGTGTTTCATGGGGATCCGTATTTCATGGGGACCCGTGTTTCATGGGGACCCGTGTTTCATGGGGATCCGTATTTCATGGGGACCCGTGTTTCATGGGGACCCGTGTTTCATGGGGACCCGTGTTTCATGGAGATCCGTATTTCATGGGGGCCGTGTTTCATGGGGACCCGTGTTTCATGGGACCCGTGTTTCATGGGGACCCGTGTCCCCATGCAGATTTCCCGACTAAACAATGTAACAGTTTTTGAACTTGTATTCGCAGTTTTGCCTCGTTGGTCAGTGTCTTAGTAAGGTTAAGTTTTTATACTTAAGTCGGCTCAGGAAATAGCAATATCTTTCAGATATGTTTATATTTTTGAAGACGTTTTCCCATTTAATTTTGTATTTAATATGTATATATATATATACAAGAAGGAACATTGAGTTGCGAAGTAAATATGTTGGTGGGGCTAAGTGGTACTTTGAGGCAAAGTCACTAATACACATAGTGTTTTGACAGGTAATTAAACTAACAAACAAGAGTAATTATGAGTCGACCGTGGCATTTGAATTCACATAATAACTTCATTAGCTTAAAGTGATTAAATAAATTATACTGATGAAGTTTTGGCTCTGGATTTTTGATGATTTTGGGATCTTTTTTGGGGGAAGCCAAACTGGCTATAATTTAATACGTTGATTTTTACAAAGTAGGAGTAGAGCTGTTTGTAAATAATCTATGAAATATTGTTGATAATATTAGTAAGTATATTGGCCATAACTGCATCACTCACTGGAGTTTCTCTTGCTTGTGAGTATATCAAAGAGAGTTTGACATTTAAGGGATTTCATTGAAAAGCAGAACTTTGGCTGGTGCAAGGACACGGCCAGCACTGTGAATACGAGAATATTTAGTTTGCCCCAAAAATAAATCTCTTGGTTATATTTTCCAAGTTTTATATTATTTATATTTATAGTCAGTAGTTTACTAATGTTCCAGACTTTGGGTTTAAGAAATGTGGAGATGTTTTGCCGAGACTGATTCTGGCGTCGATATATGATTAGGAATGTGGGAGTTGTGACCTGGTAATGTGGGAGTTGTGACCTGGTAATGTGGGAGTTGTGACCTAGTAATGTGGGAGTTGTGACCTAGTAATGTTTGGTTATCGGGTTTCTTGTGATTACGAACAATCTTCGTCCTTCTGTGGGTTGACCTTGATCATGGTGTGGGGTGATATTGCTACTGCTGGGGTGATAGGGAGAGTGATCTCGGTCCTGCTGTTGGGGGGGATTTTATTGCAGATTTGGGGTGACCTTTGTCACGGCATGCAGGTGTCCTTCATTGCTCCACTCGCACCAATGAAAAAAAAATGAATAATACTCGAGTTCGCAAGTTTTTTTCTTTTAAATAGGCCTTGTAACATAAGAATTTCATCCCACAAAAGATAAAAAAAGAAAAATAATTTGTTTGTGTATTTAAGAGTAACTGATGCTCAGTACAATTTGATAAAACATGTCAAAAAAGGGCCCCAAACGGTTCGTAGTTCGTCGTCGCTTTCAGTAGCGGAGGTGAGCAAACACACTCCTCCAAGTTTGGGCTCTTACACTGATTGGCAAGGCCACCAACACCCACTCTCACCATCTACACCACCACTATCACTATCACCACCACCACTATCACCACCACCACTATCACCACCACCACTATCACCACCACCACTATCACCACCACCACTATCACCACCACCACTATCACCAGTCCTCTTCCCCAACCAAAGGCACAACAACTACCAGCATCACACTCATCATCGATCCAACATCTGTACCGCCTGTAGCCATCATCACTATCACCACATCATCACTACGACTCGACTACCATCATTAGCATCACTATCAACATCACACTAATGATATCCGAACCCCACGTGACGCAAATCACCACCACCACCACCACCACCATCTCGCTACCAGGAAGTGAAGCTGGTTCACAACCACAACAACACTATAATCACAACTATAACATATTAATATGGCCATACAGTGGCACCATCTCCAAGACAATTAATATGACACTTTCATCAACAATTTGTCACAATAGCCGTCAGAGATGCTCTCCACGACTATCACTCTCTGGAATATCTTCACCACTAGCAGCATAAAAAAATATGTATAAGGTATGTATATATGTATAAGATATGTAGTAATGATATCATTTTAACGATAGAACATGTCCTCTTCCTATGGAAAATGTGTAGGCGAATTGTGTTGTCAAGTCTGTCTCTCTCTGTCTCTCTGTCTCTGTTTCTCTGTCTCTGTCTCTCTGTCTCTGTTTCTCTGTCTCTCTCTCTCTGTCTCTCTCTCTCTCTCTCTCTCTCTCTCTCTCTCTCTCTCTCTCTCTCTCTCTCTCTCTCTCTCTCTCTCTCTCTCTCTCTCTCTCTCTCTCTCTCTCTCTCTCTCTCTCTCTCTCTCGTGTAAAATATTTCTTTCATAAGAAATGTTTCTACAGAGGCAGACAGCAAGTCACAATAACGTTGCTGACAATTTACACACCTGCCTCCACACCTGCCCCCCCCACACACCTGGAAAATCCGGAAACAGGTGCTGAGAGGACAAACTAATAAACAGACTCGTGAAGAGACAGTTGGTAATGGACGAGAGAAACATGAATCTCCGTGGAAAAAAGTTTTCATGATTTCCAATCTGTGTTTTTCAACTGTGTGTATATATATATATATATATATATATATATATATATATATATATATATATATATATATATATATATATATATATATATTAGTATATTTTGGTAGCAGTCTTTCCTGTAGACATATATTATTAAATATGACCGAAAAAGTAAGATTAATAATTCTAACACGAATTTTCTCAATCTTTCGTACATTTCTTTTCACTGTTGGAGGTAATTCAAAAATCAATTCTCCAAAATTCATTTTTATTTCTAGTCTATTTTTAGTTTTGTTTCTAGACTAGAAATAAAAATGAATTTTGGAGAATTGATTTTTGAATTACCTCCAACAGTGAAAAGAAATGTACGAAAGATTGAGAAAATTCGTGTTAGAATTATTAATCTTACTTTTTCGGTCATATTTAATAATATATATATATATATATATATATATATATATATATATATATATATATATATATATATATATATATATATAATGAGAGCAATTAAGGGACAGGCAAATAAATAAGAAGAGAGAGTACAAGGTGAGAAGTGAGGAGCAAATAAGAGAAAAAGGTAAGAAAATTATGAAAGGTAAGCATAGGTAGAATAAGAGGGAAGGTGAGGAACTATAGGAAAGGTAAGAATAAGAAAAGGGACAAAAATAATAGAGGCATAAAGGTTTAAAGGAATTACTCGCAGAGACAATTGGTAAAGAAAGAATAAAGAAAGAGACAGATGGTTTCTTAGCCTTTCGAGGCCTGGGACTGAGAGAGTACATGTACTCAACAGAGATTACACGTCCCCCTAGAGAAAGAGTACACGTACTCTCTTAACAGAGTACATGTTCGTACCTCACGGTGTGGAGTAGCAGTACTCTAAGCTTCAGGATAGTGGAAATAAAGTATCATACACTAACGGATAAAGATGATAAATATCATGTATTCATTAGCCAATTTTAGAATATTTTCAAAACCGTTTTTTGAATTCATCGATTACATTGTAAGTTACAGCACTGTAGTCATGGATACCAGTGAATAGGAACACACACACACACACACACACACACACACACACACACACACACACACACACACACACACACACACACACACACACACTACACACACTACACACGTAAATGAATTCGGCCATTTTACAAATTTATTTAAACTAAACAAAGTTACAGCGACCATGTCAGTGCCACACCTGTACACGGCCTCCACAACGGTGATATTCGCGTGGAAACGTTTCACCGCTTGTGGCACTTGAAAAAAAGATGATGATTCAGTAATATTGGTGGAAAAAGTAATTAACGAAAGAATGTTTATAGCTTTTCCATAACTAGTTTAAATAAGTTGTTGTCTGACCCGAGCATGTGGGGCGGATTTCATAGAATTCGTTATCAAACAACAGAAGTTAACATTGTGTAACAAAGTAACTTAAGATATCAATTGTTATTGTTATTTGCTTTGCGTGTGTCTAAGCCTACATGACCTGGTTTTTGAGCAATTTGTTGCTTTAAAGCAATGGCTCAATTATCCCGTTACAGCTATCATATTTTTTTTAATTTAATTTGCTTTCAGAACTTATTATTCCTTTCAATGGAATACCACTTCTAAGTTTCATTTTTTTTTAAATGTTCGAATCCTGTTTTTAAGATTCCAGTGATCCTGTTTGTTACTTGCAGTAGCGAGGTGAAATTCCCATCCTTACTTGACTTGCCAACACCACAAGTGATATACAGGTCGTGTGTATAAAGTATGTTTAGAATCAAGTATTCATACTACTTTCGACTGCTGGGAGACCAAACTATCATCACCAGGGAGCCGGTCGGCCGAGCGGACAGCACACTGGACTTGTGATCCTGTGGTCCCTGGTTCGATCCCGGGCGTCGGCGAGACACAATGGGCAGAGTTTCTTTCACCCTATGCCCCTGTTACCTAGCAGTAAAATAGGTACCTGGGAGTTAGTCAGCTGTCACTGGCTGCTTCCTGGGGGTGGAGGCCTGGTCGAGGACCGGGCCGCGGGGACACTAAAAAGCCCCGAAATCATCTCAAGATAACCTCAAGATAACCACGTAAATCCTAAACTTGAGATATTGCTGTGAGATCTCTAATTGCCTCCTTCAAGCAACAATGGGAGGCACTTCTGAGGAAAGTATGAAATGCCAAGTGTCCAAACCCCACAGCTGATTACAAGAGCGGATCTCGCGTTTTCTGTTCAGCGCTCTGGAGATATAGAGTAGTAGGGCCTTTAGTGGCGTCCAAGCGTTTAATGTTGGCACAAACTATTTTGAATCTTTCAAACACAATATTCTCGCTCCGGTAATCTTCCGTGACGCTGAGAGGAGGTATGCTTAGTGGCGTCACGCTATACGGTGGACAATATATGTACAATATATGTAAGCAATATATGTAGCACACAAGATCTGCCAAGCAGCACCACATCAAGTTAAGTCCATCGTAACCCAAACAGCGTGTGTGCTCATGTGTGTATGTGTGTGTGTGTGTGCAAGTGTATGTGTGTGCGAGTGTGCAAGTGTGTGTGTGTGTGCACGAAACATTAATTACTAAAAAGTTTCAACTCCTGATTGCATTCATTTTTTTTTTTATCATGTGAGAATAATTACCGTGGATAGTAGACTGCTACTTTAACTATTCTGTAGACAGTTGGAACGAAGCAGTAACGACCTGTATATCCCCCAGCATCACTCTACAATGTGAAACGCGGCTTCTACCTGACAGTGATGAGTGAAGTCAAACACGCGTATCTCAAGTGATGTCTTCTAGAGTTTGTTTATCTCTCTCCAGAGACGCATTGCTCCTTCCTTCATGTGCACGGAAGATTAGTTATTGATTCACAGACACCAATGGTGTAAGGTGGCGCCACCTGTTGCCTGCGGCAGCTATCGCGTGAACCAGACACCAGATTCACGAAGCAGTTACGCAAGCATTTACGAACCTGTCCATCTTTTCTCAATCTTTGGCGGGTTTGTTTACAATTATTAAACAGTTAATGAGTTCCGAAGCACCAGGAGGCTGTTTATAACAACAGTTGATTGGGAAGTTTTCATGCTTGTAAACTGTTTAATAAATGTAACCAAAGGCGTGAAAGATTGAGGAAAGATGTACATGTTTGTAAGTGCTTGCGTAACTGCTTCGTGAATCCAGGTCCTGTAGTGCGAACCAGACACCAGAGGCGCAATATCCACACGACTAACGTGGGTTTGACGTTAACTGAACGTTAATTCTTTGTTGAATTCGCGTTGCTCTTGAATATTGTGCCCACTGAGATATCATTTATAAGATATCAGTTATGTCTATTTTGTAAGCAGCAACATTGATGAGCTGCGGTGTTTCCGTCGTTATAACCTGCTATCGTGTAGTTTCGCTTTGTCACCTGCATATAACGTAACATATCCCTGGAAACACAAACCGAAACTGTCTTTAACTTGTTACAACGAAACTGTTACAACTTGTTATAAAGATGTTACATTTTGGCTCACCGTGTTTATGACGTATTGGAACGTTGTTACAACTTGCTATATTAGTTGTTATAACTGGTTAGGAGGTGTTAAAATTTGTTCGAACGTTGTACCAACGTCGTAGTTTCGGTGTGTGTTTGTTTGGCGGGATATCCCTATTAGTTTTAATGTATTTAGATATTATACTGTGTCACGACGTGTTATATTTTCCCCCGAGCTGTTACCTTGAGGTTATCTTGAGGTTATCTTGAGATGATTTCGGAGCTTTAGTGTCCCCGCGGCCCGGTCCTCGACCAGGCCTCCACCCCCAGGAAGCAGCCCGTGACAGCTGACTAACACCCAGGTACCTATTTTACTGCTAGGTAACAGGGGCATAGGGTGAAAGAAACTCTGCCCATTGTTTCTCGCCGGCGCCTGGGATCGAACCCAGGACCACAGGATCACAAGTCCCGCGTGCTGTCCGCTCGGCCGACCGGCTCCCCGTTATACCTGTTATACTCCTAAAGTGGCGTTTAATCCAACCACTTGAGCTGGATGGTAGAGCGACGGTCTCCCTTGATGCAGGTCGGCGTTCAATCCCCGACCGTCCAAGTGGTTGGGCACCATTTCCTTTCCCCTCGTCCCCCGTCCCATCCCAAATCCTTATCCTGACCCCTTCCAAGTGATACATAAATAGTCGTATTGGCTTGGCGCTTTCAATCTGATAATTCCCTACCCTCCTAAAATGGCGAACAATTCTAATAATTAAATCCAACTTACGTTCGTGGTATTACGACTCCCAAAGCTGCAGATGTACTCAAGAGCCTCTTCAAGGTCGACTCGAAAAGCAAGACACAGGATAGACAAGAGACTTTGGTTGATGGTGTGTAGAGATAGACTGATGACCAGACCACACACTAGAAGGTGAAGGGACGACGACGTTTCGGTCCGTCCTGGACCATTCTCAAGTCGATTGTGATGTCTATCCTAGAGATAGACTGTGCTCTCTAAAGGAATATTGAGTTGATTATAAAGAGGCATAAGGCTTCATGTTCTGGATAGGCTTATTGCCCAAGCGTCCTGTAAATGGGATGGTCTATGTATAGGTTACAATCTCGACGCTTTCTCTCAACTAATACGTCTCATTTTGTACGCAATGGTCCCCCTCTCAGTGTATAAAATAACTAAAAACAGTGAACAGGTACAGTGAAAACAGGTACAGTGAACAGGTACAGTGAAAAATAGCGGTTGCCAAAATATCCACGTTTTCTATACGTTGGTTGGTTAGGTTACGTGTGTGTGCGTGTGTTCGTGTGTGTGCCTGTGTTCGTGTGTGTGCGTGTGTTCGTGTGTGTGTGTGAACGGCCTGAGGTTGTGTGACAGCCTTCAACGGTGGCCGTTCTGGGTTGCAATATTGTGTACATTTCCATATAGAAAAGAATGGACTCGCATCAAGTCTACTTAAGGCAGAGCTGCTCCATTTAAATAGGAAAACCCGCTTTTACACTGTGTGTATGTGTGTGTACTTACCTAGTTGTGTTTGCGGGGGTTGAGCTCTGGCTCTTTGGTCCCGCCTCTCAACCGTCAATCAACAGGTGTACAGATTCCTGAGCCTATTAGGCTCTATCATATCTACACTTGAAACTGTGTATGGAGTCAGCCTCCACCACATCACTTCCTAAGGTAGGTGTGTGTGTGTGTGTGTGTGTGTGTGTGTGTGTGTGTGTGTGTGTGTACGTACGTGTACATGTACGTACGTCCTCACACGGTTCTGCTTATAGGGACAATCAATATAACTCCCTAACCATGTCGTTCCATCGCCTGGTCAGGCTGGCTAATTTAATGCCTTTCGTCCCTTATGTGATTTGTCGTATTTTCATTTGAAGTTACGAATTAAATTTACCTCGACGATCTCCTCTCACGAACCGTCGTATTTTACGAGCGCCTCTTACGCTGAACTCTTTCCTGGCATCACTAATACACACGTTCGTATACTTGGCCACCAGGTGTTCCTTTAATCATATTTGAAGATTATATACGAGACCAAAGCATATTTGGTTAAATATGTTCACATTACCCGGTGATGTTTAGCGAGATCTAAGTCTGAGTGTCGGCAAGGAAATTAAGTCGTTATTCTGTATATTTAAGGCGGGTCTCTCTCTCTCTCTCTCTCTCTCTCTCTCTCTCTCTCTCTCTCTGTCTGTCTGTCTGTCTGTCTGTCTGTCTGTCTGTCTGTCTGTCTGTCTGTCTGTCTGTCTCTCTCTCTGTCTGTCTGGTCTGTCTGTCTGTCTGTCTCTCTCTCTGTCTGTCTGTCTGTCTCTCTCTCTATCCTCTCTCCTCTCTCTCTCTCTCCTCTCATCTCTCTCTCTTCTAATATCTCTCTTTCTCTCTCTCTCTTCTTTCTTTCTTTCGTCTTTCTTTCTTTCTTTCTTCTTTCTTTCTTTCTCTCTCTTCTCTCCTCTCTCTCTCTCTCTCTCTCTCCTCTCTCTCTCTCTCTCTCTCTCTCTCTCCATAAGTATAGCTAACAGTATTACAGTATTCTTTGGTCAGTGGTAGATTCCAGGATTTTTGTATTATCTACTAACATGTTCCTAGTAAGTGCCTGGGATGTTGAGTTTGTATATTGTTTTGAAACCCTCATTTTGTAGATGGCGGGTCAGTCTTCTCGAAAGCTTTGTGGGGGTTATAACAATGTAGATAGAAAGTGATATCCGTGATAGGTAGATAGAAAGTGATATCCGTGATAGGTAGATAGAAAGTGATATCCGTGATAGGTAGATAGAAAGTGATATCCGTGATAGGTAGATAGAAAGTGATATCCGTGATAGGTAGATAGAAAGTGATATCCGTGATAGGTAGATAGAAGTGATATCCGTGATAGGTAGATAGAAAGTGATATCCGTGATAGGTAGATAGAAAGTGATATCCGTGATAGTAGATAGGAAGTGATATCCGTGATAGGTAGATAGAAAGTGATATCCGTGATAGGTAGATAGAAAGTGATATCCGTGATAGGTAGATAGAAAGTGATATCCGTGATAGGTAGATAGAAAGTGATATCCGTGATAGGTAGATAGAAAGTGATATCCGTGATAGGTAGATAGAAAGTGATATCCGTGATAGGTAG